>JWIW01000082.1:681256-869808 GCA_000966855.1 Fusarium sp. JS1030
TAGTAAAATTATTTGCTATAAAGCCTAAATCTATATATATAGAGATTACTAATATTTTAGTATTAATTATAATAAAACTATTGTATTAATTATTAGATTAATATTATAAAGAATTATCTTTGCTTTAGCTATTTAAAATAATAAAGTAGTAACCTAGGTAGATATTATTACTATATACCTTTATAGTAATCTTAATAAGAAGATCTATATAAAATAGTTTAAAATACTTAAGTAGTATATAATTAATTATCTTAATTATACTTAGAGGCTTAACTAGACTAAAGATTTAGTTATCCTTTTTAACTATCTATTATATAGACTTAAGTAAGTAGGCTATTAGTAGTAATAACTATTCTAAGAGAGAGCTATTAAAGTTAGATTTAAATAGCTTAAGTTAGACTTATTAGTTTACTTTTACTTAGAAGATAGAATAATACTTATTACCTATATTAATAATATTTTTACTATAGGGGAGTTTAAATAAAGTATAAAAGATATTATTATAGGTATTATAAAAGATTTACTAATTACTAACTATAGTTTTCTATTATATTTTCTTAGAGTTATAATTATATACGATAAAGATACTATTAGCTTAATATAATAGATATATATTAAAGATACTCTTAAGGAATTTGGTATATTTAATTATAAGTCTATTGCTATACTTATAGAACCTAAATAAAAAGAATATATAATTAAGTCTATAGAGATATATAATTAGAAGATTTAATAGTGATTCTTAAGCCTAATAGGGAAAATTAACTATATAGTAATTTAGACTTAACCTAATATTATATATTCTTTCTTACTTTAGTTATAATTTATATAGAATCTTATATCTAATTAACTTTATTATATTAAATAGATATTTTACTATTTTAATAGATATAGAGACCTTAGTCTTTTTATAAAAAAGCAAACTAAATAGATATTTAGAAATAAGTATAACTTTTATGCCTAATATAATACTAACTTTATAGGCGATCTTAATAAAGTGAAATTAATTTTTAGCTATATTATCTTTATATATAGTTTATTAATTATATAGAGTAGTAAACTATAAACTAGAGTTACTAAATTAATAACTAAAGCTAAATATTATACTCTTTCTTACTATATTATAGAGATTTAGTAGCTTAAGAACTTCTTTAGGGAACTAAGAGAGATTATTAATAGGCTAATTACAATCTTAATTAATAGCTAAGGAGTATATAGTCTTATATATAATTTAGACTATAAAGTATATATAAAGTATATCTATATTAATTATTACTATATTTAAGATAAGATAGAATAAGGATAGATTAAACTTAAGTATTATCTAATAGATAAGATAGTAGCTAATAGCTTAATTAAACCCTTAAATAAGGTTCTTTATTAGAAGTTTATCTAGCTACTAAATATATAGAAAGTTAACCTATATACTACTTAAATAAGTAGGTATCTTTTTAAAATAAATACTTTTATAATATTACTTTTATTTTTATTACTACCTTTAACGTGGTTGATAAGTATGTGAGTTAGACAAGTATGTGAGTCACTTATATTTCTACCTTAAAAAAGGGTTTTAAAAAAGCTTTTAAAAATTGAAATTAAGCCTAAAATAGTTAAAACTTTAAAGTTAGGCTTATTACTTATTATATTATTTTATAGAATTTTTTAAAAAATCTAATTAAACTCCTTATAAGCTAGTATAAGAAAAGTCTATTTACACTGTGCATTTAGCTTTTTTCCCTATAAGGGATTTTTTTAAAAATCTATAATAAATGTTTTTAGATTCTATAGAGAATAAGGTTTATAAAAATACTCTTTTTAACCTTATAGCTATTTTATTAAGAGAGTAAAACTAGTATAGGGTAGGTTAATTTCTAGTATACAGTATACTGGCTCACATGCTTGTCTGACTCACATGCTTATCAACCACGTTAGTACTTACCCTAGTAATATAAATTATATAGTACTAACTTATTATAAATACTATCTACTTATACTTATTAACTTAACTACTTAATTAATAATAATAAGGAAAGGATTAAGAAGGAATTAAGGTTATAAGTTATATATTATAAGGGTTTTAGTTTTAGCTAGGGTTACTAGGTTTATAAGGGAGTATAAGACTAAGGAGTAGATTAGAGGAAGAGGGTTATATAACCCCTTTATATAGTAGTAAGTTAGTTAGGGCACTTACTATAGCTAGTATAGTTATGTAATTATACGTAACTCTTAGCCTGCTAATCTCGCGGCCTAATGAGGCCATATAAGCTAGAGGAATTAAGGAATTTATATAAGAGAGAGAAGTAGCTAGATGACCTTATAGGCCTCAATTGCTTTATAGTTATTCTGTAGGGTAGTGTCTGAACTGATAAGCATGGATGTCTTATCTCTGATTAGATAAGACGAAGCTGCTCCTATGATGTCATCAAATTTGCGCGTTCACCATCTCATTTCAAGTCACGGGCGGCGCAACTCAGGTCGACCTGAACTTAAATTGTTCGCCACGCTGCTAGAGGACTGGAGGCTTAGACAGAACCTAGGTCCTTGCCTGTGATACCTCCGAAGCTGACCAGCGCCGCATGAGGATGAAACTGTTGGATGAGCCACAACAATCAGCTGACCCCACTGCTAGGCTCCTATCAGGTAGTGGGTAGATTTCAATGGCAATCTGTTTCTATCCTACCTATGGTGAAATGAGTGGGAGATTTAGATCAACGGCCACGGTTGGATCAACCGAGACCTACATGCACCGAATTCTGTACTGTTCCGTACGGATACTAAGCGGCATTGCTCTGATCTGAATAACTCCGACGGAGTAGACAGTCAGTCAGAGTCGATGGCTGATTTCAGATTAACGAGGGCGCGTGAGGGCCCCCAGAAAACACAGCCATGTGATACGGCGACTCGGACTCGATCTCGATCCTTGGCAGCCGCCAAGCCCACCACGTTGCAGTCCACTCAGCATGCCGAGACGGCTCAAATGAACTGCAAATAGCAGGAGCATGGGAAAAGGAGACTTCCAAGCCCTGTCAGCAATCCTGAGGACCAGCCTAGCCCTATAGTTGTCCGTTGGCTACGGCGCAGGACCAGGACTGCGGATAGTGAACCGGCTTGGCAGGAGAAAGAGTGCCATATGCCCGGAGCCCATCCCGGTCGCGTCCATGTCGCGTGGACCTTGGCCGGGTGTCAAGCGTGAGCGCTTACTGAATGTTTGGTTTAGTGCCATATATACAACATCGAGTCCGAGGGCCAAGAGTGGTGCATGAGCTTCATATAGAAGTTTTTGCGGCCAAGTCTTTCGATTTAATCTAAAATTCTTCCCTTGACGCCCGAAATAGGATGAGAGGCTTAGTTAGCTACAGTGCAAGGATCTAGAGCCATCACCAGCACGGATGTGAGGGTTGACGATCTCCGTCCCTCAGCCACGCTCCAAGTCTGACACCGATTTATATAGCCACAGAACTCAGAATGGGGAGGAATCTTGCTAGTTTCTTGCTAGTTGAATCAACAACCTCTCCGCCAAACCCCGGAACCAAGACCGACAACACTCAACCTGAGCTAGCTTCACAATGAAGCTGTCACACTTGCCGCTGTCGGCCCTGGCATGGTCCTCCACAGTTGGAGCGGCCTATCTCCAGAACCGGGCAGTCGACGACGTCTTGGAGTCGATCGAACAAGATGAAGCTTACAACTCTTCCAATCCACTGGCCGAGTACGGCATCGATCTCAAACTCGAGCGTAGACAGAACAAGGTTCCCCTCCGCGTACTGCCTCTGGGTGCTTCTACGGTCTGGGGTATTGTGTCGCCTCCTCATGACGGGCGCCGAGATGGGTAAGTTGACCTGTCTAGATATTTAAATGAGGCCATGGCTTTATCACATGTTCCGGCTGGCTGACTTGCTATGTTGCAGATTCCGTAAACCCTTCAGAGATGCCTTGCGGACTGCGGGATGGGAAGTCAACATGGTTGGCACTCAGAATGGCGGCATGAATCTCGACTCGGTATGCGTGAGCAAGCTGCATTTCGACGGCTGCTGTATTCATTATCCATATGCTAGGAGATCTCGTATAACTAACAGCGATATTCCAGGACAATGAGGGCCATCCCGGCTACAAAGTTGCGCAGATCAGTGTGGAACTTGAGAACTCACTGCCATTCAAGCCCAACCTCGTCATGATCAACGCAGGAACCAACGACGGAAGAGAAAATGCCCCCGATAGCGATCACGTCAAGGGAGTCGGGAAATCGATGCGCGATATGCTCATGAAGATTTACAATGAACCTGGCCTGGATAGAACTTGCGTCTTGCTATCTACTCTCCTGTGGAGCGGCACTAACGACGACAGCCGCAAGGAGATTAACAGACAATACCGCAACTTGGTGGACGATCTTAAGAAGGAAGGAAAATGCATCTACCTCGCCGATCAGGACCCTGACGAACAGTCGACATGGATTCCCCAGAGCAACATTGCCGATGGGATCCACCCTGACACAGAAGGCTTCAAAAAGATGGCTGCCGTCTTCTACAAGGCCTTTCAACTAGCAGCAAGCGACAACGTCCTCGTCCCACCTGTCAACGTACCTAACATTGGAGCAAACGGATGTGACAAGAAGCCCGGCCAGGGTAACTACGTTGGGCAGATCACACAGAGGGGCGGTGCCGGAGAGAACAACGGCATCTACAAGCACAAGTCGGAGCAGATGCCCGTCAAGACTACCATCAAGAGCGGCCACGACCGCAACCAGTACCGCTTTGCCAAATTGTTCGGCCGAGAGTCGGACGAGCTGGTCGGCTGGTTCGAGCAGGGCAACGGTGATCATACCTTTGGAGTTTGGAAGAGCAACGGTGACGGCTCCTTCACCAAGATCAGTGACATGAACCCGGACCTGTTCTGCAAACCAGCTGGAATCAACTTTATTGATATGAATGGCGACGGCTACGATGACCTCGTCTGCATTGGACCCGAGGGCAATGCTCATCTCTCCATTAACCAGGGAGACGGGAACAAGGGAGGCAACAAACCTCCTACCTTCAAGGTGCACGGTCTCATCAAGGACAATGAAGGCTTTGGCCAGGATCGCGTTCGGCTGGCCGATATTGACGGAGACGGGCGGGGCGACTACTGCATCCTTGATGACGGAGGAAACGTCCAATGCTGGCGCAACGGTGGCACGGGAAAGGCACCCGAGTATTGGCAGAGTCTCGGCACCCGCTTCACTGCCAAGGGCATGGGCGACATGCGCGGCGTCCGCTTCGCAGACATTAACGGAGATGGTCGAGACGACTGGCTCTGGGTTTCTGACGTGGGACAGACCACGACTTGGACCAACGGAAGAAGCTGTGTCAAGGGCAAAGAAACAGACGGCCTGAACGTCTACTGGCGCCAGGGATTTTATGATGGCAAGACATCGGGCCCGACGCATCCCGGCATGGGACAGTACGCTAGCAGCGGTCTGCGGAACCGCGTCTTCTTTGCGCGCATCTACGACAAGCCTGAGACGAGGGCTAGAGGTATGATGAATGCGCTGGACTATGTCTTCTTGCACCACAAGGAGGAGAGTGATGGACAGCACAGCTTCACCATCCGCACCTGGAAGAACGTTGGTCAGGGAGGCACCGAGCTCAACGCCGACGGCAACAGGTACTGCAACATGTGGGGACACGGCGATGGCAAGGATGACTTTGTCTGGATTGCTCCTGATGGCACCATGCGCGCGTGGAAGAACTGGTCAAGAAAGGTCCTCCTTGGAGGCAACAGGTTCTGGCACGACGAGGAGAGGAACATCTGGGTCCCTGGAGACTATGGCAAGAGGATCCACGACCGGAGAAACATCCACCTGGCCGATTGGGATGGCGACGGCACCTGTGATATCATTCTAGTGGACCCAAGCCAGGAATACAAGGTTATCGATGTCTGGCTGAACGAGCGCCCGTACAAGGAGGGCTGGAACTGGAACCATCAGGCGAACCCCGCAAGCTCGCAGAACGTGCGATGCAAGAACCAGAAGAATGGCCTGGGGATTCACGATAGTAAGTTATCTCTCGTCTTTCCTCTCTCAGGAGATATTAATCCTATCTAGTCGCCGTCCGCTTCGCCGACCTGACCAACAACGGCCGTGCCGACTTCGTTTGTATGGCTCCGGACGGCACCACGAGCGCCTGGATCCATAACGACGATAACAGCTGGTCGGATGCCGGGCAGGTCAAGTTTACCGAAGGTGCCGACCGCGCTAACCTCCGTTGGCACGACGTTAATGGCGATGGTAGGGCCGACATGCTCTGGGTCGACAAGTTCAACGGCAACGCCAAGGTATACTACAACCGCGGCCGTGATAGTAGTGGTAACAATGGCGGAAGCTCGTTCAAGTGGGACCGCGCTTCAGAAGCCTTCGAGGGCAGCGTTCAGGGTACATGCCAGTACTTCCCTGACCTGGATGGAAACGGCAGAGCCGACCTGCACTCGGTGCTAGGCACGCACACAAACACGGCAGACACCTGGCTCAGCAAGAATTGCGGGCTGAACGATCGGTCGGGAGACTCGTTTGGACTCAATGCCGTTGTTGATCCTCAGCTGCCCACGCCACCGGATGATTGCTGCAGATGAAGGAGCTTCGTGTAATCACCTTCGTATTCAGTTCATGTGTATTGAGTAGTTTTTAGACAATATTCGAGACTCGAGAAAGATCAAAAGGTTTAATCTAGTGATATGGAGAGTAAGAGCAGGCGATGTGTGTCCTTCTATTTCCCAATGAGGGTAACCTTCTAATGCTCGGCGTTGTGTGAAAGTGCTATCTATGTTACGGTAATTATGCGATCGCCAGCCTAACTAGGTAATTTTGGCATTCTTGAAAGCTTTGAAGTTAAACAAAAAAGAAGAGAATTGGTGCATACTAATGATGTGGAAATGAAAATAAAGGGTTACAGATGGGTGAAAAGAATGTAAGAGGGAAATAAATAATAAGCGTGGCCTTGTTATGAACCGGAACCTGGCTTATTCCTTCTTTACCTTGCTCTTCTTCGGAACCCGCGCGAGCCAGTAGATGGCCATGGAGGCCCCGATGTTGAAGATGCAATAAACCCACATGAATCCATAGTCCCTCCAGCGGTGGTCGATGCTGACATTGACGCTGGCCAAGAAGGCGTTTGTCTCTGACATGGCGCAGTACCGGCAGTCGGTCGCATCTTTATCGGCGAGATAGCCACCTACTCGATCAATATAGTCGGAGGCGTACTCTCCGCAAGTTGTGCCGTTGGGCGCAGAGAAGCGGACAAACTCGTCGGATGCACAGCTCATCGGAGCATCTCCCAGAGAGGTGCCCAGGAAACCCTCGATGATATAGGTGAATGGATTGACGCGGTACATGAAGATCCAGAACCCAGGAAGAGCATCTGGCCCGGCAAGAACACTAACGAGGATTGTCAACGGATATTTCTCATCAGACTGGAAGTAGAATAGGGGACTTACCCGCAAAACGTAAACATCATGATGAGCAGAAGATTCATGACACCTCCGGCGACGTCAGCCGACCCGATACCGGCAATCATGAGGTTCGCAAATGTGCTGGAGAACATGAAGAAGATCCAGAGATGCAGAAACATGGTGATGCCACGAGAGTGGACGCTATCAGTCCACTCGGCATTTTTGTACAATCCAATGGGGTAGTACCAGCACACGTAAGCGAAAATGGACAAGAGCTGTTTCAAGATTAGTTTCATTCGTTGTAGCTAGTTTAGAACCCTGCTCTTACCGAGTTCCAAGCAAGCTCAACGGCAATGTTTGCCACCATGAAGGCCTTCCAGGAGTAGGCCTTAGATGGGCGCTCGCGAGCCTCGTACATGGTTCGTTGGGAGACGAATACGGGCATGATCTGGTTGACGAGCTGGGGGAAGACCGAGAGGAAGATGAAGACGCCGAACATCTGGTTCGAAAGCCCGCGCTGTGTGTTGTCGCCGTTCAAGAACGAGAGACCAATGAAAAGTGACTGTAAAGAAGGAGTTAGTAAGTACATTAGAGATTGGAATAGTCTATCTTACCGTGCCGATGGAAAGAAGCAGCTTCGAATAGATGTACCCGGGACTACGCCAGTACTGTTCAAAGACCCTCTTTGTTACCTGCACATGCTGATCATACCAAGGCGCAGCAAACTCGTTATAGCTGGAGGGGTCCTGGCTAGACTGCTGAGGAGCAGCGCCAGAGTTGGCTAGCCCGTCGAGTTCTTGCTGGACTTGGTGGTGCTCAGGACTGGTTCGCCAAACTTCAGGCCAGTCGATTTCGGTGGTGGCTCCGGGAGCAGCGCCAATAACTTCGAGCATATATTCGGCCGGGTTGCTTCCTTCAGGAAACTTGTTGGCCCCGTTACGGGTGAAGTAATCGATGAGAACATTAGAGTTTTTACCGATGTCGCCGAAGTAGATTGTCTTGCCCTTGGATAAGAGCAACAGCCTGTCAAACCTCTGGAACAACATCGCCGAAGGTTGATGGATGGTGCACAGGATCGCTTGACCGTTCTTGGTGAGGGTCTCCATCAGATCACAGATTGACCACGAGGTTTGACTATCCAAGCCTGAAGTGGGTTCGTCAAAGAAGAGGAGTAGTTGAGGACGGGCTGCAAGTTCAACGCCGATGGTTAGGCGCTTTCGCTGCTCGACGTTCAGTCCCTCTCCTGGCACACCAATGATGGCATCGGCATATTCCTCCATGTTCAGGATTTTGATGACGGTGTCTACGTAATCGATCTTTTCTTGTCGGCTGTACTGTGAAGGTTGTCGAAGTAAGGCACTAAAAGTCAGGGCCTCTCGCACGGTTGAGGTATGGAGGTGAAGATCTTGCTGCTGGACATAGCCGGTCTTGCGTTGGAAGGATTCATCACGAAGTCGTCCATCTACTAGCATGTCTCCGGTGACGACTCCCATTGTTACGCGGCTGGCAAGAACGTCGAGAAGCGTTGTCTTGCCTGCTCCGGATGAACCCTGTTATCATATGTTAGTGCAAACATGGCGGAGAGAAGGAATTAAATATCTTACCATCAGGGCCGTCAGAGTTCCGGGTTTGACCCAACCATCAACGTGATCTAGAATACGACGAGGCTCTCCCTTAATCTGGATATCGTAGCAAACATCCTTCCAGTGGAAGATGGATGTTTGCTTCTCAACTCCTTCAATTGTAGTTTGGCCACCACGAACCTCTTGGTGAGACTGAGATGTGCCGCCACTCTCGAGATCCTTGGCTCCCTTACGGATCTTTTTCATGGCCTTGCGGATAAATACCAGCACCTCTCCCTTGGACCGTGCCGAAGCGACATACTCGGTGGCAATGAGGTGGAAGGTGAGGTATACAAGCATGAAAACAATCATGATGCCCAGGTTGCGCCACTTGTGAGACGCCTCGTACCCGTATGCAATCCTCAGGAATGCTCCGCCGCTGACAAGGTTTTGTCCAGGGACAGATCCTTGCACATTGCATGCCCTGTTGGAGCTGTTTTCGTAGCCAGGACCGGAGGGGATGTAAGAGGCACACTCAAAGTCGCGGCCAACAAACTCGTTGAGCATGATGGACTCGAGGCCATAAAATAGGGGATTGGCACGACGACACCAACGAATCCAGTCACGCATATAGGCTGTAGGGATGACGAAGCCGGTGTAAAGCGTCAGGCCGAGTAGAACAACCGAAGACGGTGCCATTGCCTGAGCAATCGACTTTGTTATCGACCCGATAAGTCTGAAGAGCATAGACATGGTCAGGGTTGTGGCGAAGACGAAAAGCAAAAAGGCGAAGAAGGCCCCCGGCTCCCTGCGAAGATTACCCATAAAATACATAATGAGGTTGGTCAGGATCGAGTTGATGATCTTGTAGGGCAAATCCAGAATGATTGACGAGAATGCCTCGGCACTTGGATGATAAAGTGCATACCTCGCGTGCTTTTCGACGATGTTGCGCTTGGCATAGAGAGAAATGATTTCCAAAATGCTTCCAAATGCATTCATGAGGACGAGGAAGAACATCAAGATTGCACGTCTTTGGAAAGACTCTGTAGTGTTGGACAAGTTGTAGAAGATGCTGCTGACGATGACGGCCTGGAGCAGGTTGGTAATCAACATGGTAATGACCAGGCTGGGATCCGTTTTGAGCAAAGCAACGCCTCGCCACATGGTCAAACGAATTTGCTCCACATATGACAAAGTGAATGGCGACTTGGAACGCTGCGTCTTGGATTGCTCCATCCGCCGCGACTCAACGAACCTATCGAGATGTTCACCGTGGAAGGGATGACGGATGTTGTAGTCCTCAATTTCTTCCAAGAGAAGTTCTCGGTCTCGACTGCGCTTCCAAGCATCTGCAAACTCTTCTGCCGTCCGAGGCGTCTTGCCTTCCCAGCCTGGCCTGATGACGCGCTCGTGGGGACTTGTCATTGACGTGAGGAAGTCGGCTGTGGTCTGTTGATCAGGACAGGTGAAGCCGAGTTCCTCGAAGTACTGCCTGGCCCGAGTTGTTTTGCCAAAGAAGATCTGTCGGCCCTTGTACAAGACGATGACCTTGTCGAAAAGCTTGATAGATGTCAGTGCCCGTCTCCAGTGTTAGGGTTTACTTGGATTTGCCTAGGTACTCACATCGTATGCGTCCTGCGGCGCTTGGTAGATAGCTACACACGAAGTGCAGCCCATGACATCGGCCTGCGTCCTCAGGGTCCGACAAAACCCTACCGCGTTGGCGCTGTCAAGGCCTCTGGTGCTGTTGTCCCAGCATTGCAACGGCGAATAACTCAGAGAGGCCTCGGCGATCGTGACTCTCTTCCTCTCACCACCGCTGACACCGCGGACGAAATCGTTGCCGACGCGGGTGTTGATGGTGTGTGAGATACCAAACATGGCCATGGTCACATCGCGGAGATGCTCGGCGTATTCCTTTCGGGTGGCGGTTGGAACGTTCCGGGGGCATCTTGCGCAGGCTGCAAAGTACAAGGTGTCGCCGACGGTCAGCTGAGGGAAGTGGTGATCGACCTCTGCAGTGTAGATGGCTTCGCCCCTGAAGTTTGTCCTCATCTGCTTGGGGTGGATGCCTTGGTAATTAATTGAAGACGACTTTTCAATATGGAAGCCATGTGTTTCGCCAGAGATTGTCCTGAGGAATGTTGTGCAGCCAGAGCCCGGAGGTCCCAGCACGCAGAGCATCTCTCCGCTATGCACAACACCCTCTAGATCATGTAGGATATCGATGCGTTGGTCGGTTCGGTTGATCAGTCTCTTGGCCAGCGTGCCAATCTCTAAGAGAACATTTCCCACACTCTTTTGAAAGTCGGTATCGGAGCCAAAGCCGTAGACGTTGAGGTTCTTGAAAGCAACTCCAGTCGTTCTGGGAAGGGACCCCTCAAGGGAATCAAGCTTGGCTTTGTAAAAGGCCTTGGCCCACTTCTTGGCGTTGAAATGAGAGCTGTTGGGATCTAGAGGACCGTCTTGAACAACGGGAAAGAGATCCCGTGGACCGGCTCCATTGGACTGCGTCGTCAGCCTTCGAGCAAGCTGGAGAACGTCGTCGTGGATGCCCTCCTCTTCCATATCATCATCGTTCGGGGAACCATTGATGGCGACATCGGTGGTCGAGGTGTTGAACGAGCCATGGGTGGACTTGAGCTTCTCCGTACCCGGAGCTGATTTCTCAGGGTCACCCTGCGCGCTCTTTTCGTCATGCATCGTGAAGGACACGACTGGATAGTCCTGACAGAAGGTAGAGGTGATTTCTGCCAGACAAAGATATTAAATGCCAAAAAAAAGGGAAAGGAGTTATATAAGAAAACAAGGGGGTGCACAGTGAGCGAGGAGTTGTCTAAGAATCCTTTCTAGCCCCATCAGTCAGCAATTGAAGAAGCGAAAGAGAACCTTGATGCATCTACCCATGTTTTTTTGACCGAGAAGATAACGCGGGTGTTTAATAAGTGTCATGTTTGAGACTGTTGGCTTGCAACAAAAACACGCCCGAAACCCCCGTGAAGGCATCACTTTTCTCGGAGCTCCACTGGACGGTTGATGCCGCGGGGTTTCGGGTTCACCACTGTCCCCGTCTCTGGGCATATTCTAGACTCTGACCCGCTCCTCAGGCTGACCAGGGTCCCCAAGACCCTGGGGAAACCTTCTAGATTGCCACGCCTTATTGATTAGAAAGCGATAAGCTTGACTATGAGTCAAAGCCACGGGCTTTGTGGTGCCTGTGTGCCTTTCGGCAGGGTACAATGATAGGCTTAGCTGAGAGCAATGACGCCCCAGTGCCCTGACTAGTTAGGCCGCCCGAGACGGTAATTTTCTCGTCCTGACCTTATTGTCTAAAGCCGAGGACATAAAGTCCAAATAGAGTTACTCAGCTTGCCAAGTCTCTGATCTCGGCAGCTTCCCGGCATCGGGCACGGCAGGGCGTCTAGCGTAGAGTCATTCGCGATTCCGACATCTCCGCTGCGTATCTCGCCAAACATGACGATTGACAGGCTTGATTCACGGTCGCAAACCCTTGTCGTCGTTTCACTTCCTTGCCATTTAGAGATTTCAGGCTAACCCAATCTGGTCTAGGTGGTCGGCACTCGCACTTGACGCGAAGTGCCCGGGTCCCGCGCGTTGCTTGAAACTGGGTCCGACTCCCGCACTTTGGAGGACTTTGAGAATTGTCCGTTGTCCGATTGGAGGACACGACCCCAGGATTCGCGTTCGGTCTATTCTTGAGCCTCACTAAGCAGTCCTTGAAAAAACGAAGTACCCCTGCATCCCTCCTCACCAGTGAGCTTGACGCCTCAACCCTGGATGTCATGTCTTGACCACCCCCCTCATGCTGCGCCGTAGGAGATCTGATCCGTCAGGTCCCCACGCCAACTCCATCTCATCCCATCCTCATAACAGCGCCATGCAGCCAGCCAAGGGCCCGAACCAGCTAGCCGTAAGTCTGACAAGTTCCTGGCCTCTGGGTTAAAATCTCTTATTCTAATGAAGCAACTGGATAGTGTCTTGGCTGCAAAGCTCGAAAGGTAACGATATGGTTATCGAGCCGCCTTTTTAGAGATAATTGATGGTTCGCTAATCAAGACGTCTAGATTCGTTGTGATCGAGAAAAGCCGACCTGCTCCGACTGTGTTTGTCGAGGTGAAGCATGCGTTTATCCTGAGTCGAGGAAGAAAAGAAAACGGCCCCGGCTCACTAACCGGCGCTCTCAAGCGGCGTAAGTGGCCGATTCATTCGCATTTCATTATTGACTTTTTGAACTCATCCCTCAAAACTCACTTTTCTGTATGACGCTCGTCTCTCGTTACATGCCTAACATTTGCCAACAAATAGGCCAAGTAATGCTGCTCTAACGGTACTCTTCGAAAGATTGGAGGAAATTGAGAAAAAATGCTCGGGACTAGCCGTTGCTACATCACCCGAGACCAGAACCCACTCGGAGCCTACGGCAGAGATTCTGAGCCGCCTTGAAGGTCACTCTATCGTTTCGCCCGCAGGGTCTGCAGAATCTCCTTATGAACGAGCCACGATCTTGTCGACAACCCCGAGTTCTGGCATTGAAACCAGCACAGAAATCTCGGACGCTGCGGACTCAGGCTGTTGTTCTGGTTCATCCCCAGCCGAGGACGTCCTTGTGGCTCTCAAGCGTGGGCTTGATCACGTTGTTCATCTTAGACGGCAGAGAATGAACGAACAGATGACAAGCCATGATGACCCAATTGATCCAAAACTTGCCAAGTTCTTTCTTGATAGTAAGTCTTTGATTTCAGATCTCCTGGATCTCGTAAATGCCGGTACCTCTCCTGTTGACATTCCACATAGAGTTTTGCACGAACTATCAACTTGACATTTTCCAGGACTTCATCAACATGAAACTCATGTACCATCTCCCGGAAATCATCCACATGCCAGAAGTTAGCGTCGACCCTTCGTCTATCGCCCTGTACCATACCATGCTCTACCATGGATGTCTGGTCTCGAGTTCCGATCTTCCCGACAAAGACGAAAGCTTGACCCAAAGAATCTTTTTGCGCTGCCTTCGGGTGATGAGAAAATGGCAGCAGCATGCTACAGGAACAAGGACCGATTTAGTGGCAGCTATTCTTCTTGTACGTTGAAAGATTGGCCAAGTCGCAGGCCCGGAAGACAGCCACAACTGATCATAATTTCAGATGCGGGCCGCTTCTCAACAAGGTGAGATCGAATTGAGCTGGCAGGTTTACAAACTTGTATGCCAGTATGTACAAAACCTCGATATGCACAACATTGACGGCGAGATGTCCAAAACAACCGTGGACCCGAGCCTTCTTCAACCGGACAAAGCCGATCAACAGAGAAAAGGTCTCTGGGCGTTAGTTCTGATGGACCTCTTCTTTCGCCTGTTTCATGACAAACCTGCCATGATGAGTTCAAACTTGAGCGAATGGCGTGTCAATATGCCATGGCTGAACAACGGGCCCGACGCAACCGAACACGTGGTTCCTACTTTAGCATTCTTGGTCAAGTCACGCCTGACTTTCCTACTTTTCCGTTTCTGTGATATTATGGACGAGGATGCGGACGGCAAGAACGACGCCATTCAGGAACGTACTCAGGAGGTTTGTAAGGAAGTTGAAGAGTTGATGAACGAATGGTCATTGGTTAGCTCTCCCATCTCCCAGTCGTGTCCTGCTGCTTCTATCCATTCCTTACGTACAACATGGCACTGGAAGAAACGTCTGAGCGCAGGTTGCGAGGTATTAATTGCTGACGAGCTGTTTTCAACAGGAGGACTCGGTGAAGGAGTACGAGGGCAGCATTGCCCACTGGTGGATACTATACGACGTAACACTCACGGGGTGCTGCTCCATCTTATTCATGCTATGCAAGACAGCTGCTCTTGGCTCAACGCAGCCAACCAAATTCATCGCGGGTGAGGACGTTCCCATCAACGGCCTGTCAGTCGGAATTTCCCGCCGGGTCCTGCAACTCGCCCGACTGAGCCTTTCGAAGTATCCAAACCCGGAGAATGCCTACAGTGTCTTTGGGGCTTTTCGCTGCTACATTGCCTATGGATGTTTAGTCAAGAATCTTCTCACTGAGTCAGGGCCGCTCGATTCCACCCTGGAGAGCGATCTTGTGGTGCTGGAGCAAGTTGCGCAGAGCATCACTGCTATTGCCGAGGCCGACAAAGATCTTATGCCTCTTGCACAAACACTCTACCAAACGATTGCAGGCCTTCGTGCTAAGTGGACAGAAACGCCTAGCGTCGCGTCCTAGTTTCGAGTTTGAGAGGAGTTTGGGACATCTTGTTTATTAGGTCGGGAAGGAGTTTATAGATACCTACTAGCGTTGGCGTAACTAAAAGTTTGAAAAGAATGCTTCGAGGAACCACTCCCTCCCCTTTTCTGCCATAGTAACTGCATCGAGCTGAAAGATGACATTGCTAAGCTGATCCTTAAAGGTGGCCAAGAACTTTCATCAGAATGATGTAGGGTAGTTGATGTCTCCCCACTGAAAATTAGTCGGAGCAGCGGCACTTAGCACGCGTGTAACTATGACTATTCACATGAAACTTGAGCTAATTCTTTCTATGGTCAAGAAAGTCTGTAGTGGTAAAGATTGCGATGGTCACTTACCAACTTTGTGGAGATTGCTCTTCTGATTTGACTTTCCCTATTGGCTAACTCAAATTGATTAGAGAGTATCATAGGAGTCTGGATAAATCGAAATGCACATCTTCTGTGCAGATATTTACTGAATATGCATCCGTTTGGATTTTCCGTGATCGTTGGACATCCATGTCTCGCAAGTGTCACGTTTTCTGGTGACGACTGAGAGAGGCTCACGAGGCAAAGCCACAACCAACACGGCGTGGTGGGGGCCATATGCGAAAAACATAAGCACTAAGACGTCGACTATGATGTATTGAGTAGGTTTCGCGGTCAGATTGATGGATGTCTGTACCTGATTCGCCAAGAGGCGGCGATCGGGGGCTTCGTTTCGCATTCGTGGAAATGCATTGGGTTTCACGTCATTAGTTCATCGAAGGACACAGTATATAAACCGTAAACAGGCTTCAACTTTTATACGGATATTATCCCCGTCTTTTGCCTATATTTAACTCTATCATCACGACTTTCCCTTCTTACTCATAAATCCACCATGTCCGAATACACATCCACACGGGAGGGCTTCCAGCGCGCCATGAAATGGAGTCTCACGGGCACCCCTGAGGACGCTAAGCTGTACGCCGAAGCCACAACTGCGCCAGGTTTCTACCAGATTTTCAACAACAAGCGCCTTGAATACGACGAATACGTCAACAACATCGCTGAGTGGCGCGCAAAGATCAGCGAGTATGAACCGAAAGTGTAGGCGACCCTCCCCTTACCATTGAAACTTGGAAACTCGAGGCTGACTTTTTCTCTTCATCTTTGGCACAGCGAAGAATTCTTGCGCGATGGTGACCAATTGGCCGCACACATGACGGGCACCATTAAAGTTGACGGGGTCAGCACCTACTTTGAGGCTTTTCTGTTTGCCAAGGTCAATAAGGACGGAAAGATGGAGTCCATGCTGGATCGCTCTATCTGGGGAGAAGTGGGCAAGGCACCAGAGTATGGCGCTTAAGCTGCAGCTAGGTGATTTGTGAGGCCTGGGCTTCTCGGGCAAGGTGCCCTTTCTTTGATGGAAAATTAGAGAGAGACAAACCGCGACAGGAGATGAGTTCGAGGGGTCTATTGTGGACAAATTATCAGTAGCGACAACCCTTCTAGCTAGTTCTAATGCCCGGTGCATTCATAACCCAAAGATGGACTCTAACCGGTGATCTCATCACTAAAAATGGTTAACGCAACACCCCTCATTTATCATGAACTAGCGGACTTACGTGTATGTATCTTCCGGAAGACGTATTCCGTCATTGATGGAAAGACCCATCAGCCTGCCTCCATCTACCGTCATTAAAGCATAATTCATGTATCCACCAC
This sequence comes from Fusarium sp. JS1030, assembly GCA_000966855.1. Classification (NCBI taxonomy): domain Eukaryota; kingdom Fungi; phylum Ascomycota; class Sordariomycetes; order Hypocreales; family Nectriaceae; genus Fusarium; species Fusarium sp. JS1030. Next base: position 698,205 of record JWIW01000082.1, read on the forward strand.
CAGGACTGGACAGCATCAGTACCGGGCCGACAATCTCTTCTGGGCGACCAGGCCGGCCTGCAGTGCAACGCATCGCAGCTTTGGTGGCTTGGTGGTTGATATTATATTCATGTTTGCCCGAGGTTGTGCCTGTCATCTCTGAAGGGAATATTCCAGGGCAAATGGTATTGACGCGGATCTTCATGCTATTAGATTTTGTTAGAGTCGCGTCACATTAGTGAGCTTCTATTTGCTCAGAGGGCAGAACGTACGGATGCAGGCGGCCAGCAAGGAGTTTCGCAAGGTGAACGGCTGTTGTAAAATTAGCGGGCGGTTTTCCTTGGGACCCCATGAATAGAGCAGCGAGCCAGCACTCACTCGCAGCTTTCGACACGCCATATGTCAACGAGCCCATAGACCTATATTCTATCAGAAAAGCCGTGGATACGCCCTCATAGTGTGTTGACCAACCTCTGGTTGCCGATGGCGGCCAATGATGCTATGACACAAACGTTGGGGTCGGGTGATTTGCGTAGCATGGGAATGAAGTACGCAGTCAGAAAGTAGACCCCCATGACATTAACTATAAGTGGTTGACGCGAATTAGTTCTTGCCATTCGAGAAGAAGAAAAGGAGGTCAAGAGACTTGGATGGTCTCCAGGTGACATACTCTGGTTGCTTCGGTTGAAGTCTTCCCTGCTAATGGTTAGCTCGATGTACCTTGGAACATATATGTAAGACTTACTCTTCCAAGCCATTAATCAGAAGATTTTCAACTTGATCCGCTGTAGCATTTTAGTAATTTCATCAGCCTCAGTCAGTCCTTCGTGAACTCACCGTCGTTGTGGTCGTTGGCTGTAACCCTCCAGGGACTGTTTACCCCAGCGCAGTTGACTAGGGTATCAATCTGGAGGACGAATCAGAACAGTTCAGCTCAAACATTATCAATGTTTCAACAAAGCAGGTTGCACCGACATGAGATTCGTGGGCTTGCATGGCCTCGACGATCAGCCTGCAGCCCTCCTTAGTCTGCACGTCCCCTTGGATGCTACAGGCTTTTGTCAGCCCAAAGCCCGTTCAGTTCGTATCTACACTCTCCCTTGCGGGTTTTGTAATAACCATGGGTTTGTTTTGTCAACTCACGTGCGAATAGACCCTCCAATCTGCTCAGCAGCAGTGTCGAGAGCATCTTGTCTCCGCCCGCAGATATAAACTCTGGCGCCGTTGACGGCAAAGCCCTCAGCAATTGCTTTGCCGAGACCGGAACCTCCACCTGTTACGACGACGACTTTATCTTTGACGGAGAAGAGGTCCGCGATCTTGAATGAGACGTGCTGTTCAGCCATGTTGGAGAGCAACGCGGGGGATGCAAGGCAACGCGGAACCACTGGAAAAGGAGGGATCAAGTAAAGTATAAGAAATGGGAATAAACCGGATGTTGGCCTAGTGGTCGCGTCTGGATAAGACAAGCTGCCGGGCAAAGAGACACAGTATTGTGTTTCAAGGTGAGCGAATCTACGGTATCCGACCTACGGAGTAATATCCGGGCATGTTTACCCAGCACCCCCGCACCATCGCCAAACGCAATTGTCGTATGCAGGCTGGGAATACGCATCAGGCTAGCGCAGCCGACAGCCTCTGCCATGCTTGAAGGATGCATCGCGAGTCGGCTGCTTTCTCCATGACCCATGTAGCTTGCCTATCAGGTGTTTGTCTGGTCGGATGCATGCAACCCCGCGAATAGTGGAGAAGAGACAGCCAAGCTGGAGCCGAGTCTGGGGATACATGCTCTAAGCCTAAAAAAGAGGGCATCGCCATCTGCCTCGGGGACTGGTCCAGGCTGCGTGGAACATATACATGATATCCGTTCAAAACTGATCCCATTACCCTGAGCCTGAAACATAGTACACCATGGCAGTTCCGAAGCCCTCTGATGGCCCCAAGGTCATCTCGCTCACAGATGAAGAACGCGACAGCGGTGTCATGGGTGACAAGAAACTCTATGATGCTATTGATGCCTTCTTTACAGACGGGCTAGTCGTGATTGACAATGCAATCGATGCTGCCATCATCGACAAGTTGAATCAGCGCATGCTTCAAGATACCACCAAGTTGCTCGCTGGCCAAGGCAAAGTGCATTTCAAGTGAGTATTGTGAAAGGAAAAGAAAGGAAGCTTTTAAACCGTCCATATTGTTGCTGACGCGTGTTGTAGTCACCTTAATGAGAATGCAGCTACTAAAGGAGCCGCCAGCGGAGGAAATCTGTCACAGGTACCACCACTGGAGAAAGGTGAGACAGACTCTTCCTCATGCCTACCCTGGTAGTATCCGAGATGCAAACCCATATTAACGCTGCAATCATTTTAGAATGGCTTTTCCCTGAGGTTTACGCGAACAAACATGCCACCCGTGTCGTTTCTAATATCTTGGGCCCTCGCCCTGAGGTTCATTTTATCCGTAGCAACACTCTAATTGCTACTGAGGAGCGCCAGATGGTTCACGCTGACTTGCGATTCGAACATCCTGAGCACCCCTTTGCTATTGCTTACAACACTTGTCTCATAGACTGCGGGCCTGATAATGGGTCTACGGAGCTCTGGCTTGGCACTCAAAACACCAACCTCGACTATCATCGTGAACTGGGCGAACCGATGATCGCCCCAGACAAGCTCGAGGAGCGCCGAAAGATACGGCCTCCTTGCTATCCGACTCTGAGGAGGGGAGCCATTGTCCTCCGAGATCTACGACTGTGGTGAGCAATGGGACCTGGAAATTTGCAGCCTGGGCCTTGTTAACGGATCATTTGCAGGCATGCCGGTATGCCAAACCCGACGCAGAACACAAGAATCATGCTTGCAATAGTATTTTATGCGGCGTGGGTTTCTCTTATCGTTTTACTTGCCAAGTTTCAATGCTGATCATGCAATCACTAGCTGGTATAAGAACGGAGTGGTCACTCAAATGCCTGTGTCCCTCAAGCCCACCATCAAGGCCCTGGAAAACTATGGCCAGCACAAAATCGCCACAGAATGGGTTCCCGACGAGGGTTACAACTATCTAGACATCAAATTCAGCAACAACTTTAGCTCCACTCTCACTCCGTGGGTCTGGGAGAAGATCCAGCATGTCAAGACTGTCAAAGGATATTAGTATGGGCAAGTGGTTGTGCTTGTAATCTTAGAACAATATTTGTTTGAACAAGTCTATGGAACTGAAGTTGGAAACATGCGAAACTGGCTATATTTTTCTCCTAAACGCGTAGCCGTAACATGCTGTGCCGATTCTAAAATGAGACGTGGGCCAAACCTCCACACATAGTCCTTCAGCAGCTTGTCTTTTGGGGCACACATCGCAAGTACTAAGATGTTGCTAAGTTAGTTATCTAGTGTGCCAGTTGCTTTTTGCTGAGTGACCAAGCTAGGCACGGTAACAGACGGTGGAATAAAGCAGATAACTGCAGAAGGTCCTGGAATCAAGGAAGCTCAATGAAAATACAAAAAATATTGATATGATTCTTGAAAGATGAAGTTTACACGAGCCAGTGTTCCGATAACATTGTTTATACATGTAAGAAGATGCTGTAGTTCCAGGGCAAGAAGCACAAACACCGCCGTAACGTAGATCTAGAAACCGATGTAGCGCCAGCCGAGGTCTACCTGTTGCTGGGTAACGCCTCCCTTCATAGCCCGTCGCTGTTCCTCTGGAGTGCCGCCTAGAAGTTGATTCATACGTCTGACATGAACGAGATAGCCTGTGATGACGATGAAGAAGGCCACTGTACAGCCAAGCACTGTGGAGGCGGTAGTGTTAGTTGAGGTAGAGTACAATTCTGGGAAGTAAACTTACAGCATCCAAATGCAGCATAGTACTGGGGTGCACCGTAATATAGATAACTCCCCCATATGTTGGAAAGACCACCAATGGCGTTGAGCATGGCCACGCCGGCAGCACGCTTAGGATAAGGGCGTGCCATATGAAGATTTACGGTCTTGTATAACATAATCTGGGGACCCGCTGCGGTTCTAATCAGCGCCTGCAGGCCGTAGCTGACGAGTATGGCAACTTACCACAGGCAGAGGGCATCAGCATCATGGCAAAATAACGAGGACCAGTCTTGATGGTGGCGATGGCAACCGAGTAGGCGAGAACTGCAACGCCAAGGCAGGACACTATTATGACGTACATCGCATTCTTTCGCTATTATTGTAATCAGAAGACAGGCTCAGCACGAGTATAAACCCTGAAAAAACTTACGTCGCTGATATATGAGATGATGTAAAAGATGATTGTCGCCAAGACATAAGGCGGCGCAGTCAACAGCATTGTCTCGATCTTGCCAAAGTTCAAGGTCTGGACGATGGACGGGAAGAAGTTGACGATAGTGCCCATTGCTTGGGCCATGCCCATACACCACACGAGTGCCCAGATCTTGGGCTCGAGAAAGGCTTCCTTGAAGCCTCCCAGAGTACTGGTATCTTCATGGGCCTCGCCCTCTCCGGCCTCCTGCTCGAGTCGCCAGACCGCTAGGTCGCGTTCAATAGGTTTGAGGAGGCGAGCATTATGCGGGTACTCAGGCATTAGGAGGGCAGAGATGATTCCACAGCCGATAGTGACGACACCCTCGCTGTTGAAAGTTAGAACGACGAAATATGATGCTGGAGCCGACATACACAATGAATAGCCAGCGCCAACCCGCGATGCCATAACGGCCATCTAATGTCAGACAGGCCGCGGCAATGAGGCCCCCAAAGGCCGAACCGAGCATCTGAAACATGAACAGAGCTGCAAGTCGCTTGCCAAGCTCGTTCTTGGTATACCATGCGCTCAGAAAATAGATGACACCAGGGAAGAAGACGGCCTCTGTGATGCCTAGGAAAACACGGACGACCAGAAGAGACTCGTAGCTTTTCACAGCGGCAGTACAGCAGGACACAGTTCCCCATATGACAGCAGCAGTGCAAAGATCTGATAAGTTTAGCAAGACTGTGCATTGAGTAAAAATTGCGGAACTGATACTCACACAAGCCGGGGCGGGTGATCTTGGTCATGATCAGATTCGAAGGAATCTGGAATGGAATGTAACCGACTACGGATACATATTAGCTTAATGACCTAATAATCAGTGTATCTGTAACTGGCTTACCAAAGAGGATGGAAATGGCAGTGGCAAACTCCGCAGTGCTCATGTTAAGATCCTCCATGATTCCGTAGACCTTGGTTGCAGCAAGGGCAGATCGATCAACATAGTTGAGAATGTACAAGATCCCCATGATTGGCCTGTAAGTTGTGGTGTTGGTATTGCCAGTTGTTCCAGATGCCGGTTAATGTTCCACTCACATGATTACAGCGTCCAGCTTGTGAACCATCTTCCTCTCCAACTCGCCTCTTTCAGCTTCACTCATGCCCTGCAAGCTTTCTGGCATAACAATACCACCAGCGTGGCCAGGCTTCGCATCCTGAGGGTCGTGATGGTCAACGACCAGCTCGTCACTAATTTTACTGGGGCTGCTCATATTCGGTCCGAGACACTTGGGTAAACTGAAAGAGAGCCGGTCAGAGTAATCTGTATCTTGTACTGACTTAGGTAGGCATCCTCGGCTCCATTTTTATGAGAAAATGACAAGCACGGCTCGGCTATGCTTGAGTTTGGCTCACTTCCCCGCATTGACAAACCTGGGGAATGTCTGGGGTTGAGAAGCAAGCGATCGGCAACCAATGCTCAAGAAAGTAAGCGTAGCCGACGTCGGTGCAGCAGAACAGGGATTTGACGATGTTCCCCCGTCCTGGAAATTGAGTCACGCTGATTTACTGAATGGTATCTCCTGCAGGGCATCATACGATTGGAGTCTCCAACTAGTAAGAGCTTCATGCTGCCTGCAATACCTCTCGAGACTACGTTGCAATCCTATCTTATCCGTATCGATAATTCTTCGAGCATCTAGATACCAATAAACAGGTCTCGTCACGGGTCGTGTTGTGATGGTGATGATCCCATGTAACCACATGACGAGTCCATACCCCGGATTCTTGCTTCCTTCTGTGGGGCTCCCATTGCCAAGATGTGAGAGGCCGTGACTAGACAACAGCCTGCCTTCTTCTGCTTGACGAGGGAGACATCGCTGGACGGGCTTGATCAAGGGGCCCAGCTCGTGTTCAAACTCGAATCTCTGCAAAGACCTCGACATACACACTGGCATCCCATACATTGAACTCAGCCTCTCTCTTCAAGCTGCTCGTGTGCAAGTGACCCATGTCCCGACGGCCCGGCTGACTATTTCCGTCTTTGCCCCGCTTCAGCCCCATCAAATAAGGTCTCAATGAACACAGCACCTCCACGGCCTACGAGATCCAAGAATGGATGCAATACCTGCAGGTAGGTCATGTTGTCTAACCACTTGTTGGCTTGGCCGTGGTCAACCTAACCCAATAACCCTAGGAATCGAAAAGTCAGGTGTGACGAACAGCACCCACGATGCTCGCGTTGCGAACGGCTCAATCTTGAGTGCAGATGGCGTCCACGTACTGCTGCTACCACACGATGGAAGATCATTCTTGGACCGGAGCCCGGGCGTACGGCGAGGTTGATGGATGCAGATGTAACGGTCTCCAGTACTCCTGCTCAGGCTCCCCAGCCAGACACGGCCAGCGTTGGATCGACCGACTCCCCGGGCATTGAGAACCCCGGTGTGATTGATCAAATGTTCGACTACGCAAGTTTCATGTGGGATACTAGCGATGTTATGGGTCCATTCAGCCCCGAGACAGACATCCGGATAAATAGCTTCGACTCTGCCTTTCCCTCAACGGTAATCACTCATGTCTAGCCTCTAGAATAGGAATGCTAACACATACTGCTAGAATCGTTGGTCTGACACGGCCTACAATCCTGCAGTACTTGGCACCAAAGAAACATTGCAACCTACGACCAACCCTCATAAACACCAAAGTTCTTGTCATTTGCCCCACCAAACTTTATCAACCAGAAACGGTGTGACTATGGATCGAACAACCTCAGTCAAACTAGTGGAAGATTGTGAACTGATCAATTACTTTGTACGAAGCGTTCTGCCCCCCATCCTGGCAGAGGTAGAGACTCAGAAGAGATGGTCAGATATGCGTCAGGTAATTGTGTCCATGTCCAACGCCTCGAGCATGGTGAGATACTCAGTTCTGGCCTTTACCAACTTGCTGTATTGCCGTGGTCAAGCATCATCGAGTATGCCACCGAGTCATTATTACCATCATGCTTTGAAAGAGCTCGTGGCATTGGAAAATATTGTCCCAAGAACAGGTCAAGCTGATATGCGGAAATATTGCCTCGCAACAATATTCTTCCTCTGCTACGTTGACATCATCGACGATCGGGTGGAGAGTGCTCATATACACCTCAAACGAGCTTTTAATGTTTTCCAAGCCGGCAGGGATCGGGGCTTTCGTCCGGTCGAAGCTCGCCTTCTGTCGTGGATCCGTCTCCTAGATGCACGGGCTGTTTCCGCGGGAGGAGAAGGCTTGTTTCTATCTGATGCCAGCGAGAGCCTTGTTGAGCCATCATCTCCAGGCCGTCTGAGTGACACAGACAATGGCGAGATCGGGCCTGAGGAGCGACTGGAATGGGACGTGGAAGACATCCTGTTTCAAGTTCTATATCAGCCAGGTATCATATTTTTCCAAAAGGTCCAGAGCTTCATGGGTAGGATATCCAAGATTGATCCCTGGCACCGTTCACGAGGCACGGTAGAGGATGAAATGGAAGTCATGCAAATCGCGTCACGCATCCTCAACGACCTGGGACGTCTCTACGAAGACCGTCCGGCGCTGATGGATCACGCCGTTCAAGGCAAGCTGACGGCGCACCACATCTCTGCCAATCTCGCCACGGCTATCACACGCGCCTTTCGGACATACCTATCAAACTACCACGCCAGCAAGATTCATCTGCATCGTGTTGCATACAAACATCTACCGCTTTCTCGCGAGTCTACCGAGGCATTGGCACAGATCCGTTCTCTAACCAGGCTCATGATTGAGAATATGCAGTCGGGCGCAGTTCTGCCTGTTAGCCAATTATGGCCGCTGCTTATGCTTGGATCAGAAGAGAAAGAGCCCGCCGAGAGGGCATGGATCAACGAGCAGATTCTGAAAATGAAGAATGTGGCAACTAACGCCAAAGTTACGGCCCATGTTCTACGAGAGGTGCAAGCCCGGCAAGATGCAACTAAGGCTAGGGTGGACATCCGGTCGGTCATGCATGACGTTTACGATTCTTGCTTTGCTATTCTGTAACGAGCGTGCTTCTGTAACACTACTTGTTGTCTGTTAATCATGCTTAATAACCCCGACGAGTATTTTTTGAATACAACACTTGCGGTCTTAATTTGTATTGCTCGTCACTCACGAGCTATTGGAAAGATTCGAGAAGACACTGTGGCTGGATTAACCTAACATCCATATGCTCACATAGAATGCTAATCACTTCATGACATCGTGTAGGAGTATACAATGACTACGTTCAAGTAACCGATAGAATATTGATAACTTGTTGTATGGATTGTCTGTCTCTGTCTGTAGCCTCTGCCGGCCTTCATTATTGGGCTGATCTACTTGTTACTGCTAGTTGCCCAGATAGCGTCGTCACCGTCCTTGTAGAGCACAATGTTTCCATCATCCTGCACAGCAACAAAGGTCGTATCATCTCCAGTACCTCCGGCGGTGTCGGTGTGCCAAGTTGCCTCGTCGCCGGTACTATCACTGCAGACTTTGCTAAGTTACAGTGCAAGGGGCTGGCTAACGTGTAGACTTACTAAATGACAAAATTGCCATCCTCCTGCATTATGGCACCCTTGATATCCCACCGTTGCTCGGCGGTGCTCTGCCATTGGCATTCATCGTCGTAGTAAACAGCAAGTTTGCCATCATCTTGCATTCTGAGCTCTACTGAGCCATCGTCACTCCAGATGCTTTGGCCGACGAGCAGCCATTCGCCATTGTCGAGTCTGCCGTTGCCCATAGTGTGTAGTTTTAGATCGGGGTCTGTGTTCAAGAGTTGAGTAGTAAAAGACACAGTGAGCTTGGTTATTGCTGTTGTCTCTAGAGAGTTTGGGAGGATGAACAGATGTTATATACGTTTTAACCTCTGCCCAAGGCCCTCAGACCTAAACGAGTCGCCAAGGGAGGCCTTTGCCTGATTCCCGGCCAAGCGCTTGGCAGCTATTCTTCATGACGTGTCCTTCAACCCCTCATCATGGTGGTGGAATGGCTTCTACTAAGATGTCGCAGGCCGGGGAAGCTCCGTGACGCCATATCCAGGCCTATCCGAGACCTGCAGAGCGATGTGGCAAGCTGACAGCTGAGATCGATGCGGGGCAAGGGGTATCAAAAAACATCGGAACGGTTTGATGGCGATTTGGCGGGACCCACGCCTTAGCCATCCTGGTATTTTTTTGACACCCTAAGGAGGGAGCAGCCAAGGAAGCGCTGTGAGACATGTCCCACAAAGCTATCACAAGTGGCCGCCTTTTTACCCCCCAACAAGTCAGATCACTTTCAGCTGCTTCGTGAGGCCTCTTGCTGACGGCCCAAGCGATGATTGCCAAGACGCCAGAGCCAATGGCGGGCAGAAACGGAAACCCACGTTGCCACTGATAGGCTCAATGCGCCTCAAGCAAAAACATACTGTAGTACGAGAGACAGGATACCATACTTGTTCAAGATTGAGTGAGGCCAGGGGGATAGGAAGTGGTCTCGTGAATCACCAGCTCCAGGCTTGTAGTGGGCAACTGAATGGCATGTACTGTTTTGTCCCCGAGATAATGATGATGGGATACTAGGTAGAACTGAGCGCCCCACCGTGCTTTAAATAGCCCGGTTGCGTGTAAGGGTTAATTCCACCCATTGTAGCCACACTAAGCCGGGTCTACCATCTGGATATCCGTCAACTGAGACAATTAAGCCTTGGGCACTCTTGGCATCTTCTCCCTACTGCCAATCACGCCGCCATTACCTAGCCACTAGTCTGATAGCGTGTTGTTGTGCATCATCAATGGACAACCGCTCCATCTCGTGCCTGTCTTTCGGGATGTTCTCACACCTTTATCAGAGAGCATGCCAAATAGGAGAATCGTCCTACCACAGCTGCAGACGAGTGGGCTTATCCCCCCAATGCCCCGAAGGCTGCAATTGGATTGGGTTGGCCCAATCGGGGCCATTGATATTGACCGTGGGAACTTCGCTGTTGGCTTAATAAGGAGCTTTTCGGGCAGCGAGGTAAACACCCGCCATATATAGGCATGATAGTTGGGTGAGCATCATTTGCAACTGTCGACCAGTTCAAAAGTCACTACCTATACTCAAGCAAAGAAGACTCTGCGCCCATGTGTTGTGTTTGGTGATCGTGTCCAAGTTTATGAGCTATAATGACTTCGAGTCACTGCGTCTTCAAGAGTTTTTGTCATTGGGCTCGTGCACCCTCGGTTCATGGTTCTCTGCCGCGCAGTAAGTAAGGCGGCACTGAGACGGCGGAGGCCGGATGCTCGTGACAGATGTTTGACGATGTTGGCTTTCTTCGGAAAGCACACCCATATAACTCTAGACTATCACGTCATCATTTTGATGATGCTTTTGCTATTATCACCGCGATGACGGTTGCAATCGGAATTGGAGATTTTTGGTTGATAATCATCGTTGGTAGAGCGGGGGTGACGGACAATACCGGAAGCTAAATACGCGTTTTGTGATCCGCAAGAATGTGTAAACGCTGAAAAAGTTAGAATATGAAATTGTGAGGGAGGTCAGCAAAGAGCTTATTCGGCACTGCGCGTTTCTTCTGATATGTGACAATGAAGGATGCGCAACGACGGAAGAGTAGCTATCTACTCTTACGGCTTACATCTCAGGGCGATACAGGTTTATTGACTAATGATTCTTTCTATTCTATGCCTTGAGAAGCTTGGGCCAATGATTGAGTACTGAAGAGCCCTGCTGATAGAAGCTGGATTTTGTTAGGTACCTAGCTTGTCATCAAAGCAAGGACTGAAGGCGCGCGGGCTCTTTGCTGCTTCAGAATCTAGGCAGAATGCAGGCCGACTTTTGGGCTCATTATGCCTTGAAGTGGGGAACACCAACCCTGCTGGACATTTGACACAAGTTATCATCGACCGAGATCGATTGTATTGGGGAAAGCTACAGGGTTATGCGAACTGCGCCTCATCCTTCAACCAGCCACTTGTTTCAAGTCTGCCCTTCGCTCACCTGACGAAGCAACCTTATAATGTTCTTCCACTGTCACTTTTGAATCGGACAAAAGACGTTGGCTTTATCTCACGCACCTTTCATGTTGTTTGTTTCCGATTCCTAATCTATATACATAACCTCGCGCCATCGCAAAAACAGAGAGTAAACCACCACAGAACGCAATCGCCATGCCCATCACACTCGCAGACCTAAATAAATATGACGGGGTATCTAGCTGGAAGGATCGCAACTGCCCCAACATGAGAACTTGTTGGAGCTTCAGTTGGCAAGCCTATGATTTAAGAACTAGTGACTCGGCGGTCTTGGTCCGCCGCGGCGCGATGTGGCTTGCTCTCATCATGCGAACGATTGTTTCGATCCTGAATATATCCCCGAAGCCTTTTCAAGGTGTTCTGGATAGCATCATCGCTATAATTAACTTCCTATTTATCGCGTGGTGCCTGGCTACCATCGGAGAAGCTGAAGGCGAGCGGAAAGTGTTTGGAAAGCTCGTTGTAGGTCCACACTCATTGGAGTCCCCATCCGGCTATCCAGTCGTAATAGGGCAGCCAGCTAATCGAATTATAGGGGCGAATTCATTTTGACTTCTTCTTGGTTTGCTCTGTCATGGTGTACATGATACTTCTCATCGACCATCTGTTGGGAGACATTCTCTTGACAAAGAATTTGGGCAATGTCTGGATTGTGATGTGGCTATTAACATTTGCCGTCGCTTGGATTTCGACCTGGCCCCCAGAGGATGACAGCGGTGTCTAAAGAGTCGTAGATCTTTCTGTCCACATTGGAGTAACTGGTACACATAAACGATGGTTCGAATCGAGGAGTTGCTATTCCTATACGGCACATGTCCTCCACCGGCCATAAAGTGCCGTTTTCGACATCATACGGCTCAATACTACCGTCAGAGGACGGATATTTAACACCGACTAGTTGGCCAACCAACGTCGCGTTGAACATGTCGGTCCGTCAGTTGTTGGGATGGGAGTTAAGTTGAAATTCTTTTAAAAGGAATAGTTGTATTTAGTCGTAGTACTTGATCTTCACGCCCTTTAAAATCTCGACGTCATTCTCCCTATTGTCCCCATTTGTAGTGCTCGTTGACCCAAGATTTTTGATAACCCGCTGCCTGACCCATTCTCCAGCCTTCAAAGGCTTCCCATCGTTATCAAGGATCTTCTGGTCCAGAAGGCCCCGTTTTTGCAATACCGGGGACTCTTCGATCGGAACAAGGTCAGTGTCATCTTCTACTCTTACCATGTAGAGGACGCCTAGACGATCGATGTGTGCCTGATCTTTGGGAGGCGCAACGACCCTGTGGATGCTAGACTGTAGGTAGCCGCCTTGTCATCTGATGTTAGCTATTAAATTATGCGATGACCACTAGATTTACTCACTGGTGAGGAATTGTAGGGCATCTGCAATGTTGACGGTGAGGGCGTCTTTCTGCGGGCGGACCCATTTCCACGTTCCGTCTTTTCCTAGAACCTGAAGTGCTGCAACAGGCTGACGGAACAGCAGCGTAAGGCTTCCCATATCAGAGTGCCTATTAAAGGCTAGGTTAGAAAACAAAGGTTAATGAGGCAACTCTGAGATTCGCTTACCCCTTTAGCCATACACCACCTAGCTGGTTGTTTTCCTCGTCGCTTCTCGCGTGGTATTTCATGTATCGCAGATGGTCACCACTGCTTTGTTCGTAACGATGTTTCTTGACAAACCATTCCTCGTCCTCAAGTTCCAGGGAAATGGCAAATATGACAAGAAGCTTGTTCGCAATGTTTTCGTGGATGTGTTTCGAAAACCCCTCGATTGTTCCCCAGTAATTTCTCACCACCTCTGGGTGCGACCGGTCAGCATGTTCGGGGATGAACTTTGGAATGTTGTAGATTTCAAAATTGTCCTTGACCCCTGGGATCAAATCCCGGGTGCCCGGCGGTTTCCAGCCATTGTAGTCGCCCTGTTCAAGCGCCGCTCGGTATGGGAGCTTTTCTTCGTAAGATTGAGAGAGAACTGATGACGCAAGAGCAAACTGAGTATCTATGTCCTCTTTACTCAGACCATGGTTTGTGACATAGAAGAACCCTATCAAAATTAGTTATCCAAATAGCATCTAGGAGCAATTATCACACAACAGCATGGAACATACCGACTTCTTCGATAGCCCGAGAAAATTCGGCAGCTAGCTCCTGCTTGCCTCCAGGACGATCAAACTTGGAAAGGTCCAAAGTGATCAGATCTGCCCAGTCTAAGTCTTGTGTAGTCTCTTTCGCCTGTACGTAAGGCAAGTGGACTGGTTCCGCCAAGGTCGCCATGATGTAGTAGTAAAGTATGAAATGAAGTCTCGTTCGAGGTGTCAGCGTTCCGGCCTACGGTAGATGAAATCCTGATGAGCCAGTACTGGTATCGTACGTTTAGCGCAAGGCTCAATTAATGCTTTCATCACCCACCCGGAAGGATTTGGTCCGTGATTTGGAGATAGTATCACGCCATAGGCTTTGCTCCGTAGCCGGCTTAGGATATAACGCGGGCTTACAAATGCCAATCTGGCTACGGTCTCTACGTGTGCAGCATTCGGCTAACATTTTCTTGGCACAGGAAAGAAGTCCAGGGATAAGGGTGTTGATCCGTATCCACAGAGGTGGCATCATCATGAACGCGACTAAGGCAATCCTATCTAGTCCTATTTCGTACATACAACCCTTGCCAGAACCAAGGGGCTGTCACACTTGAGAAATATATTCTCGTGGCAAAGTCGTAACTATCGTGCAGTTCAATCTTGATCTCCTTTTAGATATCTGAAATCTGATTTCTCAACAATTGATCAACAGTTGATATCTCTTCCGGCAGTCTGCTACTATACGGACGCGACACAATATTTATCACCATGGCAGCGTCAAACCCTGGATTAGGCGATGGGCCAACAGTGTATGAAGATGATCCCAAAGCTCAAACAGATGGAGCAACTTCACCTGCGGATGTGCTGGGAGGAGATGCGAGATACATCGATCCTCAAGTTGAGAGACGGGTATTGAGAAAGATCGATTGGTTCTTGATGCCTGCAATGGTGATTGGTGAGTCTCAAGATATGATGTGTTCCTTTTGCTGGCGCTGAGTCTGTTGACAGGATACGGGCTGGTATACTACGACAAGGTTATCGGAATGAGGTATCCTGGGTTTATGATATAGGTACTGACAGCTGGGCAGGCAATTTTGGGAAGTGCAGTTCTCTTTGGCATGACATCCGACCTGCAGCTCTCTGTCGTCGACGCATCAACCGATCCACCTACAGTCAACACATCGAGGCTGAGCTGGGCAACGTCGATTTTCTACTTTGGACAGCTTGTTGGCTCATATCCCATGACTTATCTGCTGCAGCGCTTCAACGCCCGGTACATCCTTGGTCCAGTCGTCATGTTTTGGGCGATCGTGTGTGCTTCCACTGCCGGCGTGACAACATGGCGCGGACTTTTGGTTCAACGGTTTTTCCTCGGTGAGTCAGGAGTCCTCTTGTAATGCATGGTATTTTCGCTGTGTGGCTAACTATGAAAAGGCTTTACCGAGTCTGTCATCCCTACAGCGTTTATGATCACAGTCAGTGGCTATTATACGCAGTCGGAGCAGGCGTTGCGACAGAGCTGGTGGTTCTCAGGTACAGGCTGGTTTACTATTATAGGTGGCGCCCTTAACTACGGATTCGCTCAGATCAGCGGTGGAGCTCTCAAGTCATGGCAGTATATCTACCTCCTTGCTGGCGCCCTAACCTTTGTCTTTGGACTTTGGTGCTTTACTCTTCCAAACTCGGCCCTCAACGCGTGGTTTTTAAGCCCCGAAGAGCGCATAGTCGCTGTTGAGCGGTTGCGGTCTGGGCATACCGGTGTCAAGACAAATGAGATCAAGCCGTACCAGATAAGAGAAGCCTTGGTTGACGTCAAAGTCTGGCTCATTGCGTTGATGATGGCTGCTGCGTAAGAACAGTTGAACCAGCTGGATAAAAGGGACTAGGAAGCTGACAGATACAGTTACACCGTCAATGGCGCAGTATCCGGGTTCGGACCTCTTATTGTCTCGACCTTTGGCTTTTCAACCTTGGAGAGCATCCTCTTCCAGTTCCCACTTGGGGCAATCTGTGCTGTCGGAATTCCACTCAGCGGCTGGATTTGCTCCCGTTATCGCAATATTCGAATCCCGACCCTTGTTGCTTGCTGTTTGCCTGTCATCGCAGGTTTTGTGATAATCTGGAAGTCAGAATGGGGACACCGCCCCGCTGCACCCGTGGTAGGATATTCCATTGTTGGCTTCTTTGGCCCAGTCGTTAGCCTTATAGTCACCCTTGGAGCGGCGAATGTGGCGGGTGAGACCAAGAAAAGCTTCATGGCATCTGCTGTCTTTGTCGCCTATTGTGTGGGAAATATCATCGGGCCACAGCTGGTACGAAGTGAGACTAAAAGCCAACAATATCCCGAACTGTGGACCGGCCTGATCATCTGGTAGGACTTCCATCTCGCACCAAACATGTCTGTTTAACGAATGCTAACAATGATTTACTACAAGCTACGTTATTACTATCGTAGCTGCCTCTATTCTCTATTACTTACTACGTCGAGACAACCTCCGACGAACTGAGCTATCTTTGGATAAGGCTGAGGGCGATAGGTTGGCCTTCAAGGGACTGACTGATAAGGAGAACCTGTACTTTAGATATGCTCTGTAATTTCGCTGGCGTCTGTTTTCTTATGTGAAATTTGGGCGCCGTTGCCAGAAACCCATGATGCCTCGGGTAAATCATTCTAGACAGATTACGTATGATAGGATCTTCCACCTGGGTATGCTAGTCACTCGGTGTACAACTAGGAAAAGAGGCGAAATCTAAGGTGTGGGCATCTTCACAAAAGTTCGCGTGAGGAAGCACACCTTTGTCTTGGAACCCGGGCAATCGCGCCTTAATTGCCAAGCATGGTGTCATCACACCAACCTTTCCCCGCCATTAGTATTGCTATCTTCCTATCGGGTGAATTCGTAACGATATTACGAAGGAATGAATTAGCGCCAAATCCCCAGTGTAATTTTTGTGCGGTGCTAGGGTTATTATATCTATTCACGCATCATAACCTGTGCGTGGAGATAATACGGCAGCGAAGTCGGAGATGTGGAACAGACGATTGACGGGGCTTTGTCCATCCCCTTTCTGTTTGGTCTCCGTGCGTTGAGGACTGCTGTCTCTCCCTAGCAAACTCGCGGCACACGACACGGCATCAACGTCTGAGAAATCATGGTCAACATTGAGCGTCGAGTTGCTGTCATTGGCGCTGGACCTGCAGGTGCCATCGCAACTGATGCATTGGTGAAGGAGCAAGCCTTTGGTACAATCAGAGTCTTCGAAAGGCGTCATACCACAGGAGGGACTTGGTCGGTTCACTGCTTCTCGACACGTCTGACTATCTATCTTGACTAACTATCTCGCTGTCTACGAGCAGGGTTCTGACTCGTGATGTTGATCCACATCCCAGTATTCCGTGTTTACGGGATCTGGTCAAGAACCGAGCTGATCAACCAGTGAATCTGCCGTTGAATTATCCATGCGAAACCCCAAAGACGCCTGAGGTGAACTCTCAGCAGTTGCGATATGCCGGTACCGCTGCTCATGAGCATCTACACAGCAACCTACCACCCAGCGTCATGGCTTTCACACAAGAGCCTATACCTGAGATTGTGACAGAGCGCGTGCTACCACAATATGGTCCAATTCCTGTATTCAGACCCAGAGAAGTCATAAGAGGATGGGTTCAAGATATTTTTACCAAAGGTGGTCACGAGCACTTGGTCGAGTTCAATACCTCAGTCGAGCTAGCGGAGAAAGTAGGGAATGAATGGGTTTTGACTCTTCGCAAAGATCTTCCTGACAAGCCAACGAACTATTGGTGGCAGGAAACATTCGATGCTGTGATTGTGGCCTCGGGGCATTATAGCTTGCCCCATATACCCGATATCCCGGGCTTGGTTGAATACAATGACAAGTTCCCCGGCAGAATACGGCATACAAAACATTACAATACGGCGGAGGAGTTCAAGGGAAAGGTATGACCCCTAACGAAAGACACGATCTAATCGGGTCAGGTTGTTGACAAGAGAATAGCGGGTGGTTGTTGTTGGAGGCTCAGTATCCGCCTTCGATGCCTTACACGACATACGCCTGACGTGTAAGCTTCCCGTCCACTCCTCTTTGCGCCAGCCTTCGGCAATATTTGGTTGGGCGCCATTCAGTCATCCAGACATTGAGAACCATTCATCTATTTCATCCATTGACCCTGATACTGGAAGAGTTACCTTCTCGGACGATACCTTCGTGGATGACGTCGATGTGGTGCTGTTCGCCACGGGTTTCGCGTTCAACTTCCCGTTTCTGCCCAACGTCAAACCAGTTAGTGGGCGGATTCCAGGTTTATACCAGCATGTATTCAAGTCTGATGACCCAAGTCTGGCATTCATTGGAATGGTGCGTAGCTGTTCACTGCTCTAACAGACTGTTTTCCTCGATGCTCCGCTAACTGACAAAACGTAGGTAACTGGAGGCTTTGGCTTACGCATTTTTGAATGGCAAGCCGTGGCGGCAGCCCGTGTTTTTGCAGGGCATGCGGTTCTGCCATCGCACGAGGAAATGAGCACCTGGGAGCAGGCTAGATTGATCGAAAAGGGTGATGGGCCTCCATTCTGGGCGTTATTGCCAGACTTTGAGCGTCATTTTGAAGCTTTGAGGGCCATAGCCGGTAATCCCGCGGCAGGGACGACTGGAAGAGTACTACCAAAGTACGAGTATCAATGGGAGGAAACGTTTTGGAAGCTCATCCACGAAAGAATAGCTTGGTGGGAAGAGACAGCAAGAAGTAGAACTAGATAAGGGACCAATAGGTGTCCAAGAACGACTCGGTATTCTACCCATCATCTAGACGTCTCTCCTCTGAGCAACCAGCTAGTGTGAAGGCCGAATAGCTTTTGAATACATGAAGGCGGAATCCGTTTTTAATCATACAAGGGATCAAGGTATCGTATCCCGCCGAGTGGGTCTCACAGCTATACGAGCGCTGTCCTAGTGACATGAGGCATTGTGAATTGCACAGGACACATTTCTGAACCAAACTGTCGGGTGACCGATTAGCGGACCGATAACGGAACGAGGAGATGGTAAAAGAAGAGGCCGTGGAGGTGACTTGATTTGTAATCACTTACCTCCTAGCGCACATTATAACTCGAGCTTCAATGTCACCATTCCCCATGACGATCCTCCAACACCGTCTTCCTCGCTGCTTGACCGAACCAAACAGAAAAGAAAAGCCAAAGGGTTTAATGCGTAAAATCGTTCAAACTTTTTGAGTCTTGTCACACTTTCACAATGACCACGCGGCCTGTTATCGAATACTACTTCTCTTTCATCTCCTTATGGTCTTATATCGGCAGCCGGCGCCTCCAGGCCCTTGCCCAGAAGCATGATGCTGAAATAGTCTACAAGCCCATCGACCTTCTCCATATCTTCTCCATCTCTGGTGGTCTTCCTGTTAAACAACGCTCAACTCAGCGACAAGCCTATCGCCTGGTTGAGATGGAAAGGTGGACGAAACTTCGCAACTTGCCCATCGTGCAACAGCCAAAGTTCTACCCAGCGGATCCATCGCTTGCGCACAGAGTCCTCCTGGCAGCTATTGAAGAGCTGGGTAATCGCAACACGTCTGTGCAAGAGTTTGCGCGCCTCGGCTTAGAGACGGTATGGGCAAACGAGTCTGATATTGCCGACCCGGCGACTATCGTAAAGATAGCCGATTCGTCCGGGCTGGAGGGTAGTCGGCTATTGGAAAGGGCTAAGCAAGAGGGAGGGCTGGCGGAAAAGGAGCAGGGGTACACCAAAGAAGCCGTGGACAGACCTATCTTCGGTGCACCTTTCTACTTCTATCGAAATGAACCGTTTTGGGGGCAGGATCGGCTTGAAATGTTGGACGAGGTCATTGCTAATGGCCGAGATCCGATTCCATTGCCCACAGAAGGCATTTTTGAGAACTAATTGTTGCAGTTGGGTGGGGGAGGTGGCAAGAAAACAATCGACAAACTAGAGAGGAGGATCTAAGAGTTGACAGCAAAGTCCGGAACACATATGGTTGAAAGCGGGAGGGGTTAAAACGCTTAGGAGCAACAGATTTCACCATAGCTAGGACTGACGGTCTTTTACCCTTTTACCCTTTTACGAGATTAATGTTCGCAGAAGTCTCACTCATGAGTATTGAAATCTGCATTAGCTGCTTCAAGTGTTGGTCTTTGATACACAAGTACAAATATAAACTTGTCATTTATCCGATCTGTCACAAGAGGGCTGATGTCCTCTGATCTCGACCAAGGAAGTCAGCGTATGTTTCAACTACTAAGGCTGCTTGGCTTACGACCTCATGGCCACCGTGGGCCTTCCCCACATGGCGACAATCAAGATCTCTTCCAGCCATTTATACACCCAGCGTGTGTCAGTTTCATATGATGGTTTTGGGCGCGTCGAATGAACTTCAAGAGGTTTCGTCACATGATTTCTTTCATCAATCAAGCTCACGAAAGAAATGAGCCAAAGCCGGTCGATATCTACATACCCAAGTTGACGGGTCACTATCAGCAGACAACTGACCATAAGTCCACACAAAGCTGTTCATTTATATCATGATAGAAGGCCTACGCTATCTGTCGGGATAAATCAAGCAAGGCGAGGTAGGTGATTACACCAACATAAGTCGAAATTCAACTATGCACTATGCTATTAACACCAAAAATTGGGTAGTGACTAGCCTGCGAAGCGTAATAGAAAAGGTTTTGTACTTCATTGAGCGGTTTTACAAAGTTCCGAATGTTTGGGAAGGCTGTTGAGTGCAATGCGTGAGCTTAGCAGGTAATGACAGACCAACTGGATGGGCACTACTATCTTGTGTAAATTACATGTATCGTCACCCTTATCAAACACAGCCGTTAGCGCTGACCAGGCTTTTCCACACGTACGACATTTCTCAGTTGACATGATATTGTGGTCTCTTGATTGATTTGTGGCCCAATGATCATCAAATCTCCTATGAATAAGTTTTTCCCATCATTATGAGTACTTATTTCGCTCAGAGGAAAGAGGCCAGCTATCATGTCAAAGCACGCTGCTTTAATATATCGTCAGCATCTCAACAAACTCTATACTGCATAACACCGTAACCTTGTTCCAAATACGGTTGAAGATTAAGAAACAAACTCCGGACGGAGCAGAATGATCGACTCTTCCTTAAACTATCCCTTGCTGGGCCCTGACGATCACTGCCATACTGAAATATAGCGTCGCATACAGAATTATCGTTTGAGATGTTGTACTGATTGCGCAAAAAGATGACGTTTTCGGCTGAAGATGGGCCATTGAGGATGAGAAAAGGGTTACTTTTTGGTCAGATCCTAGCAGACAATCCTCACGTGAGTCGACAAGCTTTCCCCGGACTTGCCTCGGCGCTTAACATACAACCTGGGGTAGTACTAAGCCAAACGCGGGTCGACTCGTGCCCTCGAGAGTCCGCCAGGAATAAAGAAGTAATAATATTCCTTCAATGATGGCCAATTAGAGACTCGTAGACTACGGATGTTGACAAACAACTTGGCTGAAACAAAGATGGGGATTGTTAATTACATTATGCGGCGGCATTACTATGCCTCGGCACTGCAACTCTTGCCACTCATTAATCCACCATCATCACTGTCGCAACTGCAAGATGCCGACTTCCCGGGATATTTCATGGCCTTGACTCGCGGCGGAACCAGTTTTAATGCGCATTTGCTTTGCCGTTCAATTCCTGCCAGAGGGGCTTCCAGGGTTGTAATATGTAATATGTCATTCCGCCTTAACTACTGCTCATATGTTGGCGAGCTCAACGGCAATGTTACATCGGAGCCGCTCGTGGTGGTGGGTCAGATTGCCAACTGGCATTGATTTCTCCAACACAACTGGCTCCCGCAACCGACGCGACAAGGGTGCAATGCATTTGGAGATGCTCGTGAGACAATTACTGCAGGGGCCAGTCAAGCCACCTGCTAGCCACACGAGACCAATGACAGTCAGCTGTCCGCTGTCTCAGCTGTGCACCCGGCTTGTGGGTTATGCGAGTGCATTGAGCCCTGCAAACAATGTCGGAACTGATTCGCTGTTTTAGCCCGAGGACTGCTTTCTCTCAGTGCCTTGGCGGGTACTCTTTGGTCATCTCGCATCACGCGGCTGACTTGTTTATGGCTTTGTTGGCAGCACGACTGAGTTTCGGGGAGTCTCGGTTTCATGCCGAATAGTTGGTCAAGGCGGCTATAAAAGAAGAGAATAACGGTTGAACAGATCGAAAAGATGAGGGGAGTCGAAGCAGCCTTGTTGAAATCTTCTATCGCGCAGCTGAAATTGCTTGCACGAGGTCTTTGAACTGTCTGAACTTGAGAACTCAGCGAGATATCCCTTGCCATGAAGTTGCTCGGTCTATTGGGTAACGTCGCGCTGGCGACCCTTGCAAGTGCCCAGACTGCCTCGCCACCAGATGGATGGCCCGAGTTTGAATACCAAGGGGTCATCACCGATAGGGCAAAACTCAAATACAACCCGACAAACGAGTTCATCTTTCCCAGCGTGTTCCATGCTGGGGCTTACTTGGATGAACCCCTCGGCGAGTGGTACCTATACTACGCGCCTCACGAAAACCCCGGTGGCATTTCACTCATGTATTCCGATGACATTGAGGGGCCCTGGACAGAGTACGACAGTAACCCGGTCATTAAGAATGTCTGGGCGTCGCATTACTCGGTGCCGCATGTTTCCAGCCCGGATGCGAGTTGGAATGAGGACGCTGGTCGCCTTTTTGTCTACTTCCACGGCGACAACACCCAGACTCGCTGGGCAGAGACGGATGACGGAGTCAACTTCGACTACGGTGGCATTGCAGTAGATAATGCCATGGGAGGAGCCAACGTTACTGAGTCGAGTTATGCGCGCGTGTTCCCGCATCCCAACCCACGATCCCAATACTCGTATGCCATGTTCTATATGGGCAACGAGCGGGACAACATCCGCCGCATTAGACTCGCCGAGTCTCGCGACGGACGCGACTGGAATGTTGACCCTGATTATGTCGTTGAGCCCGGGGCCGAGGAGGGCGCAAACGTTTCGGGTGGAAACCTCTGGGAGTGGAACGGTCAGTTGTACGTCATTTACCACGGCTCTAGTGGTAAGAGCTATGCACGAACCATTGATCGCACGCTGCGGGACGTGGGTACCAAGCCGATCGTGCTCTATCAGTCCAGCGGAGTTGGGAACGATACTGGACGTGTGGCTGCCCCTGACCCTGTCACGTATGACAGCAACACATATCTGTTCTACGAGTCGGGCGACCGTCTTGGTGCGACCATTGCATGGGCAAAGCAAGTCGGCACTACGTAATGACTTGTCCGGACATACCTTTTCTTGTCATTTTTCTGGTACTGAGAAGAGGGCCTGTCTTGTTAGACTAGATCATTGTACAACTGCGAATACAGAAGCCTATTACAGCAACATCATTGAAATGCATTTTGTACTTGTAAGATTTGTGAATTGACCTGTGTTCATGTATTATGTGAACTTTAAAAGACATGAATTTCTGCCTCAAAACCAACCAATTAAGATGGGCAACTAGAGACAGGTGTATCACATGGTGGCAAAGGGTTATAGCGCTCAGATGTGGGCTCTAGCCGATATGCACCGCTTCTTGTGGAGACGATCGGGTGCATGAGAGGTAGCAGGACGGCCAGAGAATACATAGTGACACTACAGTCGTAAATGAAGATAGGATATCCGGTCACTACATAGGGAAGATACTAGTACATGCAATCACGCAAGTGCAAACAGGGGGGCGTTTGTGGCTATATGGGCAGTACTGAGAGGCATGAGAAAGAAACTTATGCCGACATACTGTCTCTAAAGATTGCATCCTTGCTAAAATAGCCGATATTGCCGTGATCTGACGTTGCAACCGGGTTTCACAGATTTGACAGAGTGACATATCACCCTTGGCACACCAGACTGGCAGCAGGTTGGATGCAACTCTAGACCACTCGATCAGCGACACGACCACGCGATGAAATCTTCTCACATGATAAGAACCACGGGACGAGGTTAGGAAGGGGTTTTTTTGTTGACTTGATCCAGTTAGGAGCTGCGAGTATCGTTCGTGCAGATCTGAACCAGCCATGACGTCAAGGATCAACCCGACCTTGCCTAAGATGTTACATCATGTGTTGGGGAAAGTAAACCTGACTATTTCCCTTCACGTCTTAACGCTATGAAGGCCGCAGAGAATTTATCGCTAGTACATTACTGGTATCGTCTATCAAACAGGGCCGATCTCATGGCCGCAACTGACTGCCTGACTAGCTATACCGCATCTTACACTGATTTTTGCTAGAGTCCAAGCATCACACGACCAAATGTCAAACCGGTGGTTTAGTTCGATATGGACATACTGATGGAAGAAAACAAGATCACGGTAGGAAATAGACATCGAAATGATTACTAACACCTAAAGATAATCTCAGGGGTGGAGCTTGCCCGAGAGTTGTTACTCCTTTTGGTAGGAATAATGTGCTACAGACCAAGAGTGGTGGGCAAGGTCAGCTGAAGTTGACAGTTGGAAAACCAACGACACACCAGTGTTATGCTTCGACGCCAGAAACAGTGTGCTATAACATCTATCTTCACATCAATTGGAATAACACATGTATTCCAATCTGTCCCTCCAGCACATGTCGGCCATCTCTATGAACCCCGAAGTCGAAACGAGAATGGGGATATGCCTGGTTTGTCCGGAAAGTTCAATATATAGATAACTTGCGAATATAAATATATTCGCAAGTCTACAGAGGCGCATTGTATTCAACCGAAGGGATCCAGTTTCAATGCTTCTCTGATAGGCGTGCCTTCAATACCCTGCAATGCCCTGCATGCACTAACCTTTGGGAGCTCCGTAGGCTTTGTTGCTGATTCTAAGTCCCTTGGATTGTCGTCATTTTAAGGCGCTTAAGCGATATCCAATCCTTTTCAACAAACCTAAAACGGGTGGGTTATCTATGAATGCCAGTGGGGCACCAAGAGCGAATGTGGCTGATGCGCAACCGATAGGCAATATTCTTATTCTTAGACATTATGGCACTGGGGGAGTTGAGTCGACTTATCCAGAGATGATTGGATATTGATAGACTGTAAATGTATTCAATCGAAACCGATGCCGGCCGAGATGTTTTGATGTTGATGGGACAAGGTTGTAGCCCTCGTCCTTTGCCAGGCATAAGATTGGGGAATACTGCCCAGTTACACTGGAAAGAACCGCCGCGTTCTATCCGTTCTTGGCCCCCAGAAAGCGACCGAGATAACCGACAGAGCATTCAAAATCTGAGTTACTGTAAGATTCTTGCAAGCCGATCCACCGGTTGACGAGTTCGGCGTCCGTCGCCTTGAAGCCGTGCCACCTACCTGTACCAGTGATTTCGAAATATCTGTTCGACGCGTCAAATAATTGGTCAGATTGGGTAGCGAATAGCAACACGGCCCCTTTGCAGCCTTTTGGTGACGTGTAATGCGTTCGGAATAAGATGACTCCCGAGATTTACACCTGAACACAAGGAAAGACGTGTCAGGGGCATTACATAATCAACATTGGGCCGCCACCACTACATGTCGCCGTCTCATTGGCTGTAGCTCGCTAGCTTTGCATGACGATGGCGTCGTAGTCCAATCATGCTGGGTCTTTTGGGCATGGAATAATAAAGCCATTCTTACCGCCTTTTGCGCGTCCCCTTTCATCCGCCCAGTACTGCCATGCATGGCCTTTGGCGAGGAGTGAATCATCCTCTTCACGCCAACGACAACGACTCGGCCCGCCGTCTCTTCCACCATGGGCCTCGAAGACTTACTCCCCAAGCCATTTCGTGATAAGAGGCTGCAGAAGGCAGCACTGGAAGCGGCGGCTGTCTGCTTCGCCGAATCGCCCGTTATCAAGACGGTCCAGGCCGCTTATCAGGTTATGAAGGGCGGCGATGTTGTCAAAAACACCAACGACTTTCTTACCCACGCATCCGAGACGGCCAGGAGCGCCCAGACGATCCTGCCGCAGATACACATCATAGGCCGATCCTTGGCCGATAGCGCTAAGCTCTTCAGCAAGTTTAGCCTCATCGCAACGACACTAGGCACGGGAGCCAACGTCTACCAGACTTATCAGGGCGTTCAGGCTCTCAAGCTGATAGCAGCTAAGCTGGGGGATATTTCGCACAGCCTGGAAGCCCAGGTGGCCCTCACTGCTCAAAGAGACTTTCCTCAATATGTCTATGACATGATTCGGGAGCGCTTGAGCCAGACAAGTGCCGATCCGGACCGAGACCACTGGTTCTTCCTCTACCACCCAGATACCGATTGGTACCCGAAATTCTTTCACCTTGTCGAAGAGAAGCCCTTGAACCCCCGCTTCTGCGGCTACACCAATCAGCTCGATACCGTCTTCTTGTTCATGCTGGCAGCTCGGGACCGCATCACAAAGAGAGAGCTTCAAAAAGGACGCAAGAAGCAGCACAGCCGCCCCATCCAATTGCATCTTATCATACCAGCCTACCAGTCCATCTTGATTCCCGAAAGCATGCAGATTCCGGAAGATATCGGCGATTTTGTCATCGAGGGTCGCATCAACAGCAACAGACCATTCGTGTGGTTAAACCTACCCGAGGACCAAAAATACTTTACTTCAGATGTAGGAATCTGGACTCCCCCGCCTAAGGGATGGCTCGAGCAGGCTATGGTGTGGTGTGGCATAACCGAGACACCGCTCGACTCTGGACCTCGCAGGGTCCTAGGGATGGGGCCTCAGCTGACCATGATCGAAGATGAGAAGAACGAGGTCCTCATTCAATCTCACCAGCAAGACAGCACAGGCGACCTCATAACACGGCATTCTCTCGAATCGACAGCGGAGCTTGTCGAGGCGACCAAGGCGCGTTCTACACCACTACATCGCCGTAGTCGTCGCCGCGGGGTGCGTGCATAGTTATTTGGGGCATTCTACAATTGGCAGACAAATCATATTACTTTCGACTGGATATGGACAAGATTGATGAATTGGTTACGGATGATAGGCATATTGGCATTAAGGCGTTTCTGGGATAGCATTTTCAATTTGAGCCGAAGACTTTTGGGCCGGCTGTAGCGACCTTTCACACGATATACATGGCTAGAGTTACGTATCTGGTACTCTTAGACAACTAAAAATAGAGCTTATTGAAACTGGCGAGCTCTGGTCTTCCGCAACGTGATAGACAAGAGTCTAGAATCCTCGGCTAGTTGGAATACTGTGCTAGCCCCAGATACTGTCTAGGAAAATCGCGCGTGATAAATATATCCCTTAAACTATCTCCTTCCCCCCGTGTTTGCCTTCCAAGGCACCCCTCATTTTTCCACCTGCTGTATGTGCCTATCTGGCATCCTTCCCCCCCCTTAGATACCCTTAGGGCATTACTATATTTACTAACCTTACTAATTCTAATAGCTATGGTCAGTATATTTACTAATTAAGCTTATCTTTAAATCTTTACTCTTTACGGCCCTTAAGGCCTTTTAGTAGATTTATCTCCTTTAAGATAGCCTTAATTTTACTAAAGTTAGTACCTACCTTTATAAGAAATATAAGGCAATAGAATTTAATAAGATATATAACCTTATTAGTAGCGGTAATATTATTAAGTTTCTTATCTTAGCTAATATTAAGAGCCTATATAGCTTACTATATAACCTTAGTCTTATTAGTATTAATAATAAGAGACTTAGTCTTATATTATTAGGTTAGCTTAAAGCTTATAGTATTAATTATAACTATAAGCCTTATAGTTATTACTATTTTGATTAGTTAGTATATCGTTATTAGTAGATTAAATAGTAAAAGCTAATATTATAGTAGATAAAAGAGTTAATTAAAGAGGATTAGTATAGTTATAAGGTTAAAGTTAATAGTAAGGATCTAAGGAAGAAAGTAGCCCTTTTTAAGTAGCCTCTTTATCTTATATTAAAGAATTATAAGGTTTTATATTATATAGTATTAGGTCTATTAAGATATTATTATTATATAAAAACTATATTCTTTATTATAGCTACTAATATCTCTATCTGCAGCATAAAAAGTTAAACTAGAAGAAGACTATCTCCTTCCACCACCCATTCTCTTACCAAGAAGACAGATTTTATGATTGTGTCTAAAAGCTCCTTTATTGGTCCGTCTTCTGAAGCCTATGCTTCATGTCAAGCAATCCTCATTTCTTAGCAGATTAGTTCCTCTGTTGACTTCAATGATATCCCCGCCCAAACCGCATACATGTGAGACATCCGCGAGTCCCGGCACACATGTCTACGACTAACCGATCATGGCTTTGTCTACTACTGTACACATTAAGCATGTACAATGAATTACAAATCAGGGCTTACTAACAAACATCGCACACGTCATTCGAAGCGGGGTCCCGTAAATGATCATGAATCAATGATAAAACATCATCGACGACCCTGTTTGACTATTTACGACCAAGTTCATTGAAAAATCACAGAATGGCAAACAAGCAAACAATCACCGACCTCGCTCGGCGGCTAATCCAAGATGGACCTTGGAAGACACTGCCGACGTCTCGCAGGGTTCGGGCTATCCACAACAACACCTTCATCGTCGATACAACCAAGAGCATCTATGTCTGGGAGCACGATTACTATCCCACGCTATACGTGCCGCGGGCACACCTCAAGAACTGTCAGCTAAATGACAAGCAAGAAATTGGTGGCCAAGGCAAGGGCAAGGCTGCAGTGGCTGAACTTGTAGTGCCCTCTCCGCATGGAGGTGGTGAGGCGACAGTTGACGGAGTTCTTCGCTTTGACGACGACGAAAGCCTTGGACCACTAGCTGGAAACGTGAGAATCAACTTTAACAGCATAAGTATGGCTTTTACAAGCAAGGCATCATTTTCATAAGTAAAGACTAATGGTAATACAGGTCAATGGCTAGAGGAGGATGTTCCAATCTTTGTCCATCCAAAGGATCCCTTCAAGCGAGTGGACATCCTGGCGTCGCAGCGTCATATTCAAGTCAAAGTACAGGGCAAAACCGTTGCAGATGCTGCATCATCTATGCACTTGTTTGAGACTGGCCTGCCAACACGTTATTACCTGCCACTCGCTTCTGTTGATCCAGCCGTCCTTCGTAAAAGCGATCTCATCACAAGATGCCCCTATAAAGGCGAGGCTGAATACTACCACGTGGTAGTCGACGGGGAAGAGATAAGTAACATTGTGTGGTATTATAGGTTGCCCACTCATGAAAGCTCAGCTATTGCAGGACTGGTGTGCTTCTATAATGAAAAGGTTGATATAATCATCGATGGGGAGCTTCAATCTCGACCATCGACACATTTTGCTTGATAGGTTTTACAGTATCTAAGTCCAGAATATAATAAAATGAAATTACTAGCAGCCAAAGGGATTAGACCATGCACCACTCATCGAAATAAACAGCCCTGGAAGCCACCCGTAGCGCTTTCATCTAAGAATTGTGCATAGCGATCCACTCCGCCGAGGTAGCACCGCGGTTCTTTCTTCCGCCCTGAGACATTCACGCCCATATACCAAGAGTCTGTCTGAGGAAACAATGTCTGATCAGCAGAACTGACCAGCTCCTTCTTCCACCAGGATTCAGCATCAGAAGTCGGCTCAACTGTCGTCTTCTTTTGCTTCCTCAACTGGCTTACAATGCCCGCGATCCAGCGTCCTTGAAGCTCTGCAGTGAATGGTGTAATCCCTAAGGCTGTGGGAGCTTGCGGCCCTACTGGAAAGAACATGTTGGGAAACCCAGCCGACATGAGGCCTAAGTAGGTCCAGATTCCGCTGCTACCCGTTTTGATGTTCCACTTGTCAGATAAAAGCAGCCCATCACGGCCACGAACGTTCATTTGAAGAACACTGGCAGTCACAAAATCGAAGCCAGTAGCGTAGATCAGAATGTCGAGTTCATGCGACCCGGAATTGCGGCATACAATGGAATTCTTTCCCTCGAAGACTATAGGGTCACGGCGAAGGTCGATGAGCGAAACGTTGGGTCGGTTAAAAGCCTCAAAGTATTCGGTTTCCAGCGACGGACGCTTGATGCCAAAGGCGTGAGGCGGGATTTCTGGTGCCAGTTTGCTAGCAATGTCTGGATCTCGGATTCGCGGCAGAGTTCTAGACCTCCAAAAATTGTACGCCTCTTGGTTGGCTCGCAAGTCAGTCGTCATGTCGGCATAGTTACGGAACCAAAACGAGAGACCTCCTTTGCGATAAAGGGTATCATAGAAGTCTTGTCGAGCTTCTGGAACATCATCAAATGTCCGCAACCGCCGGTTAGGGCAATCCACCCCAAAAGTAGATAGCCGCTGCTCCAATAGGTCCGGATAATCTTGTTTAACGCGCGCGAATTCTTCGGCCGAATATTGGACTTGGCATTGTGGAATGGCCAGATTTGGAGTACGCTGAAATACTGTGAGATGGCTAACCTTTGATGCTATCGCCTCAATGATTTGTGTTCCGCTGGAGCCTGTTCCGATGATGCCGACACGTTTTTCGTCCACATCGAGATGTTCGGGCCAGCGAGAGGTGTGAAAGCCGTTCTCAAAGGTACGAACACCGTCGTATGTTGGATAGACCGGAACAGTGGAATAGCCTGTGCAGGGCACGAAAAATTGTGACTTGAGTATACTTCCATCGTTGGTCGAGAGGTGCCATCGTTTCTCGTCTTCATTCCAGGAGGCCCCGGTGACCAACGTCCCAAGAGTGATATAAGGCCAAAGGTCCAGCTTGTCACACACCGCTTCCAGGTACTTCTGAACATCTGCCCGTTTGGCAAAACGCTCCTTCCAACTCCAGTTGTGCCACAGTTCCGGCGCGGCAAACTCATAAAATGGAACCTCCGTGTCGACACGACAGCCAGGATAATGAGTGTAGAACCAGACACCGCCGACGCCAGCTCTCGCCTCAATCAGGCAAACGCTTAAGCCTAGACGGCGTAATTCATGCAGCAGCCAGATACCAGCCCAACTAGCACCAACCACAACTGCATCTACCTCGGCGGGGAAGGACATGATCTCAAGGGTCGGAATGTGTGAACGCAGTCTTCAAATGTAGTATAGAATAAACAGGGGAATGGAAATTTCCATGAAAGAGGTTCTGATGGATTGTCTGTGATTTCCGACCTGGGGCCATTTGAGATTTTAAAGCTTCCAGCTTATGTTACGACATTGATATCCTCATCCCCCTCCCAACCCCAAACTGGATGTACATTGGATCGTTCGGACTAAAGGGATGTTCTAGACTGCGATTCTACCATGAGGCGTGCTTACAGTCCGTAGGAAAGCCGTAGTTGCTTCGCTTTTGCTGCTCATTTCCCGTTTCTCACCCAGACACTAGGTGGGTTATGACGAGGTGGCACGCTAAAGGCGACGCTTAGCTTGCACACTTAGCCATAAAATAATAATAATTAGAAACATACTAATATGACACAGTACCAGGGGTACACTACGAAAGGAAGTCAAGAAATGATATGATTCAGCCGAAGGCTGACTCTACATTAATCCATAAGTTTTCCGAATAATGAGGGTTTGGTGCAGACAAGGGTAATAAGTTTCTCAGGCTCTGATTGGTTCAATTTTGTATTGCCAGCCGTAAATCGTTCGACAATTGGCTGCCGGCTTCAGGAAAGTGGGTCTCAACCCCTCCGCACCATCACGCCGTTTGTTTGTTTGTTTGTTTAACTACTTAGTTACTCGGATTATTTACATTACACAGGGCTGAAGACAGCCATTTCGTCTGCTTCAACGCTTCTGTGTCTTCCTTTCGTTAGGCAATTGGTCCTGAATCTACTTCGCGGTAGCGGTGTAATGGACATAATTCCCATTATCTGTGCACGCTGTGGCGAGGAGAGACCGGCAGGCGACTTCGTCAGCAAAAGGAAATCTGCTGGGAACACGAAGAACTGTCTTGATTGTCGCAATAAGAACAATTCGCATGTCAGCTCTGTCTCCCCACTCTGTGGTATCAATGCTAACTAAATGAAGTATTCCAGATCCAGAGACGCGACTTTGACGCTAAGAAACCTGGCCTCAGCCGAGAGATGTGCCCCGAAGAGAACCGACGGAGATGCTGGCCTATCGCCCCCCAACGATCGATCCGGAACCCAGCCTAGATCGCCAGAGAATCTACGACAACTTCATACAGGTAGGAGTTTATTTAGAGAGTCAATTAGCCAGCCGCACGTAGTGCTAGGGACGCCAATTCCACCAACCCAACAAAGCTCGCGGCTCTTCCGGGCTCTAGCTCCGTCACCACCCGTGCAGCCAACGACCCATCCACTCGTCTCACATTCTGATCCATCTACTCTACAAAGCAGCACACCTGGTGTGGGCTACTCCTACCTGGCCGCCAGGTTCCACAAGGGGGGAAGAGACTCGCAAGATGATTCCTCGAAGGCTGGGGCGAGGGCCAAGCAGGCCGTTATCCAGCGCGACCATCGTTCACGACGCCGTGCAGGGGAAATTGTGTCACCGACCCCCACAATATCTCAACTTGGCATCTTGGGGGGTTTTGAGGGTCCTGGAGAAGGCACCGGTAACCTTGTTCTGTGGTCCTAGTAGTTTGTTCAGGCTAACCACAGAACGTAGATGGGAACCAAGATCAACTACGACCGAGTAGGTTTCCAGATGGGGGTGGGATAACCGGGGAAGGGGATGACAGGGAACAGTTCTCTGAATCTGATATTGACGCCGATGACTATTTCAACCTGCTGCTTTCACCTGCTCGACCACGGAGGTACCTCAAACAATTAGGGGTGGAGTCTGATTCCGATCTAGGGGAAGAAGACGAGAACGACGATAATGATTACATGGATAGAAGCCCTCTTCGCCACCGCTTGCGGCAGCCTTCCAAACAGCCGAGGCGTGGTCGCCGTGGTCCTGCGCCTGGTGCAGGAGGGCGGCCAAGAAAACATCGAGGGCAAACTCGATCGTCGATGCCGCCACGACGTATTAGGAGTCCAGTGGCAATCCCACCTGAAGAGTCGGCGGTCTTTTATGCGCAAGATCCGGTGTGGAATGGCGACCTTGAGGCTTGCGCCTTGACTGGTCGTGATAAGGCAATCCTCCGCGAGTTCTGGACAAAGCTGGACAATGACCAAATGCAGTTTTGCAGTCGATGCCAAGAGTGTTGGTTCCAGATGAAGATCGATTGCGATGGCATTTGTGCGCGTTGTTATCGAATGGATGAGAAACGCCGCCCCGATGAGCCGTATTTCTTCTCTGCGGATAATCAGCTCGACTTCGGCCCTGTACCGGCCCGGTTGCCCCAGCTTACGCCTACCGAAGAGTCTCTGATTGCCCGCGTTCACGTCCACGTGAACATTATGCTTGTGCGAGGGCAGCAGTACAAGTATCGGGGGCACGTAGTTCACTTTCTCCGCGAGGTTGGCTTAGTGTACAACCAGCTCCCGCTTTTGCCGCAGGAGTTGAACACTATACTACTACGTCCTACAAATACGTCGTCCCACGCAAATCTTAGCCGGCAATTCACCCGCCAGTTCCGCGTGCGCCGCCAGCCAGTTGTCATATGGTTAGACTACCTCCGCCGCCATCATCCTGGCTATCGATGCGTCGTCATCGATGAAGAGCGGCTGAGCCAGTTGCCCCAAGATGGCAATGTCCTGGATGCTATCCCCCAGAGTCAGGTGGAGGCTGCCGATGTTGGACCCGACTCGCCCGAGGAATATCAAGAGGCAGAACCTGACCTGGAGGACGAGGCTGCGGTGCCGGACCTCTTGGCCAAGGACACGGAGCTCGATGCTCTGCGGTCTATTCTCTCCGGGGAACCGGCAGCTGATTCAGGGGCCGAATCAGGGCTTTCCACAAGCTTCCAGGCACAGGCACAACACGAGCTGCAGCTCCCA
The DNA here is from genome assembly GCA_000966855.1 of Fusarium sp. JS1030. Taxonomy (NCBI): domain Eukaryota; kingdom Fungi; phylum Ascomycota; class Sordariomycetes; order Hypocreales; family Nectriaceae; genus Fusarium; species Fusarium sp. JS1030. Next base: position 731,474 of record JWIW01000082.1, read on the forward strand.
AATATACGGCACACACCCATTAATGAGTTCAATCGCTCTCATGCCCTACTCTCCTTGGCGTTTCCCTGCCTCTTTCCTGACGGTAGAGCCGACTTTGTTGAACCTCGATTGCGCTCTATTGATTACAAGGATTACGTCGAGCACGCGATGCGCTGGCACGACGGGCGTTTTGCACGCCACCCGACCTTCCGTTTCGTCGCATTCAACACTCTAATGCGGTCACAAGCACGTTCACGGTCCAGGTTCTTCGTAAAGCAATATGATGGGAGACAGCAGCCGCTGACGCGAGAGCAACTTATCCAGGCGCTGGAACACAGCGAGGACCCCGAGGCGCAGGCGCTGATCAACTCGATCACGAGGCATGCGGTGTCTATTCGCGGTACGCGTCCCTTCTGGAACAAAAGGAGGCAGGATCTCGAGGCCTATGCCTATAACCTTGGTTGTCCCGGTGCATTCATCACGTTTAGCCCGGCAGATTTGCACTGGCGGAGTCTCTACCAGCATATGCCGCAGTATGATGAATGGCTTGCCGCCACCGAACCGGAGAGGATGGCTCTATCGCGCCGCCTATTGCGTCAAAACCCTCACATTGCTGCTTTCCACTTCTACCGGCGGTACAGCCTCTTTCGAGATATCGTGTTAAGCAAGAAGTTCAACATCACGGATTACTGGGATCGGTACGAATGGCAAGGTCGTGGCAGTCCACACAACCACGGCCTGTACTGGATGGACAATTGCCCCGGAGCCGACATGGAGGGCGAAGCCGCTCGCGATGTATTTGCACGCACGTGGGGGTTCCACATCACTGCCATTAACCCCGAGCCGAGTAGGACTATGCCTCAGGGCGAGGGTAACCCGCTGAGCACAGATCCCCTAAGCATAGATATGACATTCCTGCGGCTCTCGCAAATTGTCAACCGTTGCCAGCGCCACAAGTGCAACACCACGTACTGCTTGCGTGTGAGGAAGAGAACCGGTGACATCGCGAGGGATATGGAGGGCGCTGCTACAGACATAGAGGCAGCCAACGCGGCAAATCCAGAGAGGGAGTGTCGGTTTGACTTCCCTCGTGCCTTGCGGGAGCTTGCTGCAGTCATCAGGAAGGAAGGAAGGTCGTACTACATCTTCGAGGCGGCGCGGAACGACAGCCTCATGAACCACTTCAATCCTGCTATCATCCTAGGCTGGCTAGCCAACATCGACATATCTCCTTGCACCAGCTTACAGGCGGTAATCACGTACGCTGCGAAGTACTGCAGCAAATCCGAGAAGAAGACGGAGCCTTACTGCAAGCTTGCAGATCAAGTTTTGCCGCATACGGCACATCTTCAGCCCCTATTGTCCTTCTCCTCGCGCCTCATGAATAAGTTGATTGCCGAGAGAGATTATTCGGCGCAGGAGATTTCCCACCTGCTACTTAACATCCCTCTGCAAGAAGGTACACGGATGGTCGTCGTCGTGGACTGCCGTCCATTGGAACTGCAAGGCCGTTCGTATCGTGTCGATGAAGATGTCAACGAGAATGTCGGCAGCTACAGGAAATACCTGGAGAGAAATGAGCAACATGAGGATGTAACCTACCTCGAATACCTGCAATCGCACAATCTCAATACGTGGAGGAGACTCGCTGCTAACGCAAAGAGGAGGGTGCTCTCTTACTTCCCTCGATACAAGTCCATGGAGGCTTCTCCCCAGTTTAACGACTTCTGCCGTGTTAAGTTGATGATGGTTCATCCACACCGCTCTCCACGAGAGTTGCTCGTAATAGACGGGCAGCGGTTCGACTCCTTCGCGGCGGCGTACAAGCTCTGCAGGCAGCTCCACCATACCCATGCGGACGATCATTATGGGAATCCAGATGCAGACGAACTGAGGGCAGAGGATGATGAATTTGAGGCTGAGGCCCACGAGGAGCCCGTCACAGAGGAGGACTGGCATGAGCTCGCCCGCATGCTACCTGACCGACCGCTAGAGGAAGAAGATATCGATATCCTCGGCCGCCGAGATATCGACATCAATTATGATTGGACGCCTCACGTTGGACGATACACCGACGATGGTATTCTCAACGGTGACTACTGGAAACAACGCAAAGCTGAAAACCTCCTGGGTCTTGATGTCGATGACCAACCCTTGGAAGCTCGCGATTCCCTAAACCTAGAGCAGCGCCTGGTGTATGACACGGTGATGGACCACTTCTTGACGCAGAATCCATCCCAGTTGTTACTCCATGTGGATGGTGGGGGCGGCACTGGCAAGTCATACCTCATCAACCTACTCTCTGCACACCTCCAAGCCGCGACGGGCGGGAGAGGGACACCGGTTTGGCGTGCCGCGCCCACGGGCGTCGCGGGAAACCAGATATCGGGCACTACTTTGCACTCCCTGTTGCACCTCCCAATCAACAAGGACTTCCGGCCCCTATCGCCGATCGATAAGGTCCAACTCCAGAAGAAGCTGAAGGGTATCAAATACTTGATCATCGATGAGAAGAGCATGCTAGGGCTGCGTCAGCTATCGTGGATCGATGATCGTCTCCGCGAGGCATTCCCGAGTAGGAATGAAGAGTTCTTTGGCGGCTTGAACATCCTGCTAGTCGGCGATTTCTTTCAACTACCCCCTGTGCTACAGAAGCCACTTTACTATGATAAAGAGGTGCAGGGGGTGGAGATCAAGGGCAGGAACGCGTATAGGCGCTTCGATAAAACGGTATTCTTAAAGGTTGTTCAGCGGCAGCGCGGTGACGATCAGGAGGCCTTCCGCACAGCTCTTGGCGAATTGCGGCTGCTCCAACTGTCTAAAGAGTCCTGGAAATTCCTTTCCGGCCGTGTACAGGCAAAGCTAGACGATCGGGAGGTCGCGAGATTCGTCAACGCTTTGCGAATATACGCCACTAAAGATAAGGTGAATGAATATAACCACCATCACCTCGACCGCCTCAGCCGGCCTGTCATCCAGATTGTGGCTAAGAACGTCGGCTCTGGCGCGGCTCCCGCACCTGATGACAAGGCGGGGAACCTTGTGAAGCAGTTCCCCATATGCATTGGCGCCCGCCTCATGCTGACGTCTAACCTTTGGCAACCAGTTGGCCTATGCAACGGCGCCCGCGGTACAGTCTACGACATCGGCTGGGCACCTGGGGCCGACCCCGTCCAAGACCCTCCCTGTGTTATCATGATGGAGTTTGACAGTTATAGCGGACCGGTGTTCCTGACCACCCCTGACGGCAGGAGGATTGTCCCGATTCTCCCTGTAGAGAGGGACTTCCTCATCGGAGCCACTCTCTGCACTCGCACCCAGTTCCCCCTGATCGTATGCTACGCTATTACCGTTCACAAATCACAGAGCATCACAGAAGATATGATCGTTACCGATCTCTCCTGCCGAGATTTCCAGACTGGGTTAAGCTACGTGGCTGTCTCTCGTGTGAAAACCATCGAGGGCTTGATGTTAGATGCTCCATTTGATCGCAATCACCTGATTTACGCGTCTCCCCCGGAGGGTATGAGGATGAAGATGAGGGATCAGCAGCTTAGGAAACGCCAGGTTCTTACACGGAATCCTTACAAGACACACAATACCAAGAACGGCTAGACGATTGCACCAGTGGCAATAGCCTGCACAGCCGCGGAGAGCCTTCGGCTGATGCTACCCCTTGCAACACAATCCAACGTGCATGGGGTGACGCAGTATTTTACATCAAGTCTTGTTGTGTGCTTGGCGTAAGAGTATTGAGATCCTTCGTGAGGTCAGGCGTTCCGCTTGGCTTTGGGGGCATCTACAGCGGTACGTTAGCAGGACTTGGCTCATAAGATCTCTACCCCTTCGTTCTTTCAAGCCGCGCTTTGATGCCATGTGAGCACGGCCTACTCGCCCACGGGGACACGGGGGACACCTCGCTTGAAGCTTATGTCACCCACCATATTGAACATGGGGTTGTGTGATGATAACTGACCTCAAGATTCGACTGGCACTCGTAATCCTTCCCTTTTCTATCAGCTAATTTTCCTCAATCTCAACCCAGCATTAGTTCGAACCTGCTGATTATGTAGACGAGACCGTAACAAGTCTTAAGGGTACCACGTGATGCCGTACCCGTACATGGAGTTGCCCTAAGCCAGGGACAGAGTGACATCGTTCTTCCTATCGGTATCCTTGGAGTACATCTTGCATACCTATCCTGGAGGCGATCATTAGTATTAATTGATCTTTATTGACCCCAATTCTTCATATCCTTGGCATGACCGTGCATACGTGATCTTTACCGTCCCCTTTCTTACTTCACCATAATTTGAAATCTCGGCGGGACAATCGTCTAGTTCGCCTTTAGACTTTACGCCATTTGCAGATCAATGGATGATTCTATTATTCTGACTTAAGTTTATGGGCTACTGTGCATGCCTCTCCAGATGCATCGGTATTTCTTTGATAAATAGTTAAATGTAGGACACTATGATGATATGCTCCAGATGTGGGAATAAATCAGTTGTATTCCCACCATCTTTCAACCACCTTGACGGTGAGAAGAAGCGCATTTCAGATAAGCCATTGTTTTGTAAGATTACCAGGGGTTGGCTTTGGAACAGCCTTGGGGGCTGAGGTCAAAGCATCTTTAAACGAGCTGTACCTAGGTGGTGGGGCAAATATGGTTAGACCGAACAGGCCAATCATATATTGATGTAGACGGGCCTAATAATTAGGTCTGACGGATGCAACCCACTACTTCGATCCTACATGCACGATATCTTGAGCTGAGGGCCAGGTTGCCGAGTTCAAAGCTTCATTATTGTCTTGTTGTCTTGGGTGGGGTTACTGTTTTTGGCAGACGCCTTTTCAGCTTGAATGTGCTTAGCTGAGATAGCGGCCACACCTAATGTTTGAGGGTCTCTATTTCGAGTCCGGAGACTTATTTATATGGGTCTAATGTTTGTTTGAGCTAGCCCTATCGTATTAACCATGTCTATGTGAGACCTGCCTCCGTGGCCATGCGTTAGTTGAGGCTTTAGGTGCATAGTGTAATGTGCCCCTTTGCCGAGGTGTAATCCACATCGTATCTAAGCGTAAGTAGTGGAAGAAAAGAAATAAAAGGGCATGCTGCTGAGGCTCGTGCTCGATGCCAAACCCTTTAAACCTAGCTTCAACCCACTAGAGGAAGCTACTGTTTGAGAAACTCCATGAACAGCTCAGACGACGGATTGTACAACTCTAGGTTCCGGACTTAGAACACACACCTTGTTACGATGCCTAACAAACTTTCCCACGTTTTCGAGACAGTCGAGCATCGTGTTTTGTTTGTTTGGATCTTCATACTTCTTGTTGTCGTCATCACCTTCAAGCGGCGCACACTATCTAGAAAGATAATCGAGCCTCCATGTGTGGGTAGCTTGCATTGGCTACTACCAAAGAGTTGGACTGATATCAGCTCAATTTGGCGCTTTCACACGCTCTTGGCAGAGGCTAACGCAAAGGTTAGCCCCTTTACTTTGCGGCAAAGCTCATATAAACATCGGCCAATGCTGACATGAAGCCTCTAGTATCTCTCTTCAAATATTCCCTGCTTTGTGCCTGATTTCATATTTGGGCGACTCCTCGTTCTCCCACCTTCCTACAGAAAGTGGATGGCTACGCAGCCTGATGATGTGCTCGATCGACATACGACTCAGAGGGAATTTGTTCTACCTGAAGACTTGGCTTGGCACTCGAAGGCACCGTTTGATCCGTCTTTGTTGCATGGACCAGCTTTTCAAAAGTTCCTGGCCTCGTGTCTTGAAGCATCCCAGGACGGCGTTCTGGAGGAGATTGAAAATGAGATACGTTGCGTCTTGAACGACAAGACCGATATTTGGAATGAACTTAACATGTTTGAGACTGTGGAGTCCGTCGTGAGTCGGATTGCTTGGAACCTCATCGTTGGGCGACCGCTGTGTGAGCTCAACCTAGAACTCCTGATGATGCAATACTTCAAAAGGCTAACGATTATGATGTCTTGTATAGGCCGACAACATTCTCTGATCCGCTATAGCAAGCCCCTTTACCTAGTCATACTAGCGTTCAGTTTGACTGTTCGATTGTTTCCCCGATTCATGAGGTGGCCTCTCCTCATGATTTTCCGCCTTCCCGAGCGGTATCTATACAGGAGGATTAAATGTATCTTAACTCCCATGATACGCTCACGAATGGGAAAAATTAACGAAGGGGCGCGGGGTCACCCTGGCGATTACCTGACGTGGGCTGTACAGCATGAACGACAGATCGGTGCCATTCAATTCAACGACGAAGAGATTGTCGACAAGATCTGTTCTATGTCTATATATCTGGTATTCGCTATAACGCATGGTCCTACCGCGGTGCTTTCACAGGCAATTATATGTTTGCTTCATTCTCCGCGCAAGGAGGAGTACACGGCAAAACTCTTGGCAGAAATGCAGCTCGTCTCTTTGCAGTCTCGAGCTGCAAACGCAGAGGCCGTCTGGACTAGAGACAGTATATCTCGACTTTTGATGCTCGACAGTACCCTGCGCGAAACGATGAGGCTTTATCCCACTTCTGCCGTACAGCCTGTGTGGAATGTGACCAAAGATACTACACTTGTCGCTGGTGGCCTACCTTTCACACTGAGAAGGGGGACAAGGGTTTGTTTGCCAGCGTATACTATACACACGGACGAATCTTTATACCCGAACTCAACGCTCTTCGATCCGTTTCGCTTTGTGGCCAGGAAGACGCCCCTTCATAAATCAAACGACGCGTTTCTCTCATGGGGTGCAGGAAGAACAGCATGTCCCGGACGGCAGTACGCTAGTCAAACTATGAAACTGGTTCTGGTGGGATTTCTTATGAACTACGATTTCAAGACTGGCAACAATGGTGCTTCTGAAGTGGGCGGAATGGCTGGTAGATGGCTTGGACCGTTATTCATCCCAAGCACCAGTGCTAAATTAATGTATAGAAAAAGACTCTTACTATTACCATAGATATAAAAGGCCAAGTTATAGAGTCATAATGCTTAGAAATGCTACAGAGTACTGTTATTTAATAACGAACGGTATTAATTACATAAATTACAATACCTAGACTGAGAGGTACACTTAAAGTACTTATGTTTATCATTAGGTGTATATAACTTGTGCCAAAGAAGAGGCCAGCCGGACCATCAAGGGATGCATTTCTAACACATTTCAGCATCTGTTCCGATAAATATCTCTATTAAATATTATAGATAGAGTTTAAGATATCTTGATTGTGTTCGCTGAGAAAACTATCCTCTTAATTAGTTTTCCACTTTTGCGCCTCAATGCTATCTAGCACCGAGCTATAATGTGTCTTTTACTTGCATTCTTTAGTTACAACAACTAGTCATGGATGGAATCTGGAAAAAACTAGGCTCTACCTGGCACTGTTGGTGATACGGTAAGTCCCTGATCCTGTTGGGTGCTGACGAATCATCGCAATTCGTTAGAAACAGAAGCGAAAGCAAAGCTGCGAGATTGCATATTCTCCTGACCGGTAACTAAGCTGACAGTTTCTCCTACTTCTATGTTTTCCGGCGGTATGAACATAACGAGTAGCGAGTGGGGGGCATGGTTAACGAACTCGATGACACCCCGGGTTTAGGACAAGGTACGTCTACGATTAAGAAGCCGAGGTGAGCCTTGGGCTGCTTGTTGCAAAAAAGATATCGCCGTCGATTACACCTATCGACTTCAACCATACTCCTAGAAATCTAACCCACATTAACTATACTACCAGAAAAGCAAGCTGTCCAGAAGGAGGCGACTCTGGGGCAAACTCTGGCGGTTTTGAGTGCCACAGATCAAAACAGCCCCCAGCTAATATAGGACCTTCAGTCTCTAGTGCAACGACTACCTAAGGCTCGATTGATCCTTTTCCGCAGTCTTCCGGCGCTGACAGAGAATTGCTAAATTTAATGTTGCTGCGGGACCATAGCATTGCAAGGTTGACAGGTCTAGTGCTCATTTTACTCCGTCTGCAGATCTCTAGGGCCCATCTAGTGACGACTTGGGGCCATCGCCATTAACCTATGGCCTCGACTATGCCGAGACCGCCAGTTTGACCGCCTAGGCCAGTGCGCAAACTGTTATCACGAAGGGTGAAGTACACTTCATAACGGTATGAAGAACACGGTATGGTTGCGGCACTATGGCTACTCCAACAGGGCGGTGATGTCAATGCTGTGGGCAAGCAAGGTCGGACGACGCTGTCCATTCAACCTCTGAAAGTAGGTACGTGCCTGGCCCTTTCTGTTCAAAGTTCATATATCAGTAGTATAACAAATGCTTTTTAACTCCGGAGAATGCCGCATGTTTCGGCCTTAAAATAAGGATCAGCTATGAACTGTGTTGCAAGTCAGTTACCGCTCATCTGCCGTCGCAGCCGGAATCATTTCATCCCAGTGGCCCGGGTAAACATTGATATGCGACCTAGGCCGAATGCATAACCTGCGAGACCATGCAAAGTCCCTGGAAGAGATTGGCAGACGTCATGCGCGCGACACGGACCATCCTTGGTGGCCGGAACTCGGCTCCCTAGCCATGTTAGGCTTAGCAACCATGGAACCACAACAACGGAACTTTCATGGCCCAGGACCCTTGAAAGGCCCAGCCTTCTGCGAGGAAGGGGCCCTTTTGGTCTTGGCATCAACCGACATGGCATTGGCTCCTCCAAGCTGGTTCATTCGAAGAGGCGGTAGTGCTCAAGGCCATCCGCGACAATCCTAGTGTGTCTTGGTGGATTCTCCAACAGAAATGCCGGACTGCCTTGCCCCATTTCGGCACGTAGAATACGAGGACAACTGGGGATGGTGACGTTGCATGTTCCCCACAGACGACGAAACACGAGCCCTGCTCCCCAGGCGATCGACAAAGGAGACAACTGACGTCTAGACGGGCGAGTCCAGTCGGTTATGGGCAGCTGTCCAAACATATAAGACCAAGCTGTCACTTCTTGAAATCCTCCATCTAATAACCTCACCACGCCTCATTCTCACCATCAACTCCACACCAAACCACTTCAACCCATCCCCCCCAATCTACCGCAAAAATGAAGTTCTTCACCGCCGCCATCCTCTCCGCTGCTGCCGTCTCAGCCACCCCCGTCTTCACCGTCTCCGACTTCAGCGCTGGCTGCATTCCTCACAGCACCCAGTGCAGGTAAGTTGGCTCCAACTCGTTAACACGTTATCCTCTCTGACTCTTCTCTAGCTACGCCTTCGGAGTCCTTCAGCCTGGCACCATGGAGAAGACCCCTGTCCAGTGCGAGGCTCTGGTCAGCGCCAACACTGACGGCACTCTGCCCAACGTCAAGGAGGGCAAGTGCAAGGAGTCTTCGCGAACCTTCGACGTCGTTCGCAGCAAGAAGGGCCTGACCCTTACTGTTTCGCAGCCCATCACCCCCGCCAGCAACCAGACCGGCAAGCATCTGATTCCCAACAAGCAGCTTGTCATCTCCAACAAGCCCAACGCTGTTGTCCAGAGCTACAAGGGCCCCAAGAAGTTCAACCTGAACTAAATGCTAGGAGTCGATGGAGGATTATAATGTTTACATTCAAATAGAATATGTTTTAGAGTATGTCAAGGGAACAAGCGTATTGTGCTATCGAAATGACGTGAGTCCATACTATAGATTCTTGAAGCAAATAGAAGCCATTTGGGCTATGACATTCCCCCATTTCTCGCCATTTGACATGTTGCACCGCGATACGTTGAATGCTCGGTCAGGTTCCCGTTCGCATCAAGTGTGGTCTATGGACCGTCTACTAATATCCCGACTAAATTTATTACTCATCAAATTATGTTCAACTCAGGTTCAGGCAGTACCTCTAGATACTTGTTCTATCCGCAACATGAAGATCTCTCTTGGGTTGGGTACCGGGTAGATTTAATATGAGACTGCTTCTCCATTCAAGGCTGCACGCGCTATGGAACTACCCCATAACCCTTCGATGATAGGATATTTCTCCAATAGCCCAATGGCTTTCATCTTTATACCGTCGTCTTGCGCTTCTGTGGCCACGAAGTAAAGAGCCTCTACTAGGCCACCTACAGGGGTGAAAGCCACCGTTGTCTCTGGGGATCCGGGGTCTTGTACGATTTCCTGGGCAAAATTCAGAATGTCGTTCACCCATTGTTGGTAATAGCCCGAATCACCACCTCTATTTAGCTTCATCTCCAAGTATGCGCCAGCTAAAAGTCTTCGAAGGTGCAGTGCCTTAGTGAAACCAGGCCGATCAGGGCTAGATGTGAGCCGATCAAAGTTCAAATCCCACGTCTGCAGTTGTTTGCGATACTTGGCCAACAGCTGGGATCGGTCATAGGGTTCACTCTCGACTGATTCCGAAGTGGGCATCGCCTGAACGAAGCAGTTGTATAATCTTTCGAGCTGACTGATGGCTTCCGTCACAGTCTGAAGATTTCCATTGCCCCGGTCGTCAATTGCGGCGGCGTGGGGGCGCCATGAACTCGCTTTGTTCAGAATGCACGCGCCGATAATTGCTCGAGCTTGTGTGTCCAGCTGAGTATAGATAGTTGTCAGGCCTTGGATTGGAGTGATCATCGTTTTCGAGCCGACAACTTTCCGGATCCCAGACTGCCATGTGTGAAGCAGAGAAAGACCGCTCCTGAGGTGAAGACATGCTTCTCGACGAGAACCTCGAACGGCACAGATGCAGATAAATACGATGTTTGTCATCAATATGACAATCCGATGTTCCATAGTGAGGGATTTAGGTGTGTTGATACAATTCTGGAGCAAGCTGATTGCTTTGTTGTACTGTGTCAAGGCGAAATGTTGCCTCTCCATCCTATCTCCACTGTCGGATAAAATGGACGAGTGATAAGCCGCAGCCAGGGCTGCAACAGCATGCTGCACAGTCTTGTAAGCCTCAGCAGTTTGCAAAATGTCACAGGTCCAGAACCCGACATCAGCTGCAGAGGCAATCGAGAGGGCAATCTTTGTGCGGAACACGTAGAGGGCCTGCCTCACAGTAGGATCGCCTCTGGGTGCTGGCGAGGGCACTAAACTGTATCCATCGCACTTGCGCCCAGTTGAAGTGCAGCGGTAGCAAGAGGGCTTTGCCTCATCACACTTAATTCTTCGAATTCTAAAGCAAAGATCAATCAAACGTGGTTTCAGGCATGATATGTGGGGTGACTGACTTGCACGTTGTGCACCCAGTTCGGACCTTTGTAGCAAATCGCTTTCGCCGATGGCTAACGTTACTACAGTTGCCAGAACTTCCGGTTGTTTCCGATGGCTCCATGGCTGCTTGGCCCATCGAGGCAAGGGTATTCTCTGGTGTTTGTAGGAGAATGGTTTCTCAGAACCGGTTGTGGCTTGGTGTCGTGACAAGTCGGCTTAGTTAATCAACATTGCGAATGGACCAGAAGTTATGGTTGGTCGGTTCGTTTATTCCTTCGCCCCACTTACACTGTCGACATGGACTCCACGTATTAGGGTATGAATCCATGAAAGGCCTGTTGATGAAAGGCTTCGCTAGAATTGATATTTGTAATCTCTGGCTGGCCGAACGTTTGTGGTTCATGTATTGTGACATATATAAAGGGTTTACTTCTGAAGTTCTATTCTAAGTGCATCAATCATTCACTTATATACCTTGTTTCTTCCCTCGTTCTACGCCTACCATCTAGATCCAACAACCATGACCCCAACCTCGTCAAACCCGACTTCTCTAGACGTACTTGTGCCAACTGGGACAGTACTGGGGTTGCATGAAAGTACCCCCACTCTGTTCACGCCCATCAAGATTCGAGGGATGCAGCTCCAAAACCGCTTCGTCGTCTCACCCATGGGCACTTGGAGTGCGCAGAATGGCCACTTGACCGAAGTCCACCTTGTCCACCTCGGTGCCTTCGCTTTCAGAGGTGCCGCTCTTACTGTCGTTGAGTGTACTGCAGTGACTGCAAATGGCCGCACCTCACCTCACGACTCTGGCCTGTGGCAGGACAGCCAGATCGCGCCACTGAAGCGTGTAGTGGATTTTGTTCATTCCCACGGTCAGAAGATTGGCATACAGCTCAGCCATGCTGGAGTCAAAGCAGGCATGGTAACCCCGAGATTTCTGCCCAAGGGGCAACTCAAGGTGGCTACCAAGGAAGAGGGGGGCTGGCCGGACGATGTATGGGGACCAAGCGCCATTCCCCATACCGAGGCACACGCTACGCCAAAAGCCCTGAGTATTGAAAGAATCGATCTCTTGATTCAGAGTTTCGCTGATTCTGCCCGGAGAGCGGTTGAGGCTGGTGCTGGTTAGCGCTTCCTTCTCCAATCCAGATCGTGCAACTGACAAGTGAGGCCAGATTTTATCGAGATCCACGGTGCCCACGGCTACCTCATCAACCAGTTCTTGTCTCCCCTGACAAATCATCGCACTGATGAGTATGGAGGGACCTTTGACAACCGTGTCCGCTTCCTCGTGCGTACAATGGAAGCCATTCGGACAAAGATTCCTGATACTATCCCACTATCACTCCGCATCTCTGCAGTTGAGTGGATGGACTGGAGCGGGAAACCGTCTTGGGACCTCGACCAATCCGTCAGACTTGCAAAGTTGCTCCCAGGGCTGGGTGTCGACATCTTGGATGTGTCATCGGGTGGCAACCATAAGGATCAAAGTATCGACATCCACCCTAACTACCAGCTTGACCTCGCGAAGACCATCCGAGTCGCCCTGAAGAAGAATGACATCAATCTGCATATTGCTGCAGTAGGGTTCATAAACAGCCCGGAGATCGCGCGAGACGTTGTGCAAGTCAGTGGAGCGGATGGTGCGCAAGCTGACCTGGCTTTCGTTGGGAGACAGTTCCTTAGAGAGCCCGAGTTCCTTCTAAGGAGCGCACAGGAACTGGGTGTGGAGATCCAGTGGCCATACCAGTATGAAATGATTCGGCCAAAATCCAGCTAACTAGAGGATGGAAAGTCATACGCCATAACTAGGTAGCTGGGGGGCATGAGCTTGCTTTGAAGCTAGGCCGCATAGACAAGTTCCGTATGTAATATGATGAGATGTGATTTGAACCTCAGAGTGTCGACCAGATCACGTTCTTGATAGGAGGAATGAGACTGGATAGGTGATTGGTCTGTTGGAGATATTGAGAACTTGGCGAAAAGAGAAGAAGAGCCGGGTTGTCTTGACTTCTCAAAGTAATACACCGTCACTTTCGAAATCGAAGCTCAGGAGCTCATATCTACTCTAATATACAATCAAAAGAACCAACCCCTTTTCTTCCATTAATTGGTTGTTTAAACTCTGGCAATTACCATCACCTTTCTTCCTATGACTTCGATTCCTTGTGAGATGATCCTTTCCCTGAGCAACAGGTTCCCTTACTCGTGATTCTCCTCATAGGGGTCCCCGTTTGGTGAATGAGGTCACAGATCTGAGGCAACAAGAGTCACCTTGTCTTGCTGAAAGCCTCGGGTGTCCCATGCAGGCACCGAGCGTATGATTGTCGGAGTACTGGCATCATAATTTGTAGAATCAGTGGTTATCCACTGTCTCTCACTATCCAACGAGATGAAATGTTGGTTTTCGTGCGTCGGGAGCCTATTCTTTAGACCTGTTGGCGACGATTCCCAACTCGGATCATTGAGAAGTAGCCTTGCAACAGAAAGACGGCTATTGAGGGCCAAGGACAAGCGTGGTGTGGCTAGCTCCAGAGACCAAGCATCGCCGAGATGGCGCAGGATGCCTCTAATCTCACGGTCGTCGATATCCGTCACCCACCAGAGGTTGTCAATGGTCTTGATAAACAACAACCAGTGGGCTAAGATGATGAGGGCTCGGGGTTGTCTCTGGCGGGCAAGCGCGACAAACTCTTCTGGAACGAAAGTGAGCCACGTAATGATACGCGAAGTTAGTTCAGGGCTGAAGCCGTCTTGTAGACTCATGTAAAGGGACCCAAGGTACTGAAGAGTGAGGTAGTAGGTGCCGACGTCAGGGTACTCAGGATCATCTGCCCCAATAGAAGCCATCATGTGCAATAGGCTATTGGGTATGTAAAACGCTGCCTTGTTCAGATCAATCGATGGTCTGAAGAACAGCTCAGCCATTCCAAACTCCCAGAGCCTCCTAGGGCTCACCATATCGATTACAGGACTGATGCCTCTCCACACTACCATCCAGTCGAGGACATACAAGTCGAGATCCATGTCATGCTCCTCGCGAAAGATGTGAGAAGATAAACAGGTGAACAGCATTGAGCACGCAATGAGAGCAAATGAGGTTTCTGGTTTGGCCTCCTGGACAGCTTTGCGGTATCCTTCAAACGCACTGGCGCGATGGTGGATGGCGCGGAGGGCATCCATGTTCTGATTCAAATGCTTCATCTGGAGGGCCGAGATGGCCAGCAAGCAATCCATTAAGAAGGGGTGTTGAAAAGCGTTGCGCGGGATCTGGACCTTCAGGATGTCATTGATCCGATCGAGTCTTTCTGCTTGGAACACAAAAGAGGCGCTAGCAGTGTTTTTCGTATAGAACCATAGTAGTTCCATGTCTACAGCATCCCTCTCAGGGGTTGGAATGAAGAGAGGTTGCTTTATTGGGTGGCCTGAGGTGGCCCGACTGCCGCCGGGGTTGGAGACGACGACAGCTTGAGAGGGCAATGGCGTCGGGTACACGCAGGCAGCGTTGCGCAGCTCGCAGTTGCGACACGTCGGACGAGACTCGTTACACTTGACTCGGCGGCTTTTGCAGTTTTTGCACCCGTTCCTCGACTTAGTATGGGGTCTTTTGCAGTAATACCGCCGATCGCCAGGGGGGGTGGTCGGGGGAGCCATAACGGAATGAGCTCACGCTTGGCAGATCGGTCAAGCAACGGCAAGTCTGCAAATATGGCTTTAGACAACAAAGACAAGAATGGTGAAGCAAGGAGGGAAAGAAGATTACAAGATTGGGTTGAGAACGAAGAAACTCCACGTTACAATCTACAAGGCGAGTCGCACCCCTGCCGAAGGATCTCAACACTGGGTCTTCGCACTCGCTTAAGTTTCGATCGTCTCCTAGCCAATCATCGTATGAATCAGAGCTGCGCCTCGATCGACCTGCTCCAATCATCTGCCACTTTACCGATCATCTTACTCAGACTAATAGCAGACGAGAGAGAGAACGAACCCCATGTAAAACGACGGTTGATATGGGGTTGACGGTGACGATAATAGAAACAAAAAGCACAGCCTGTGACAATGATGAACGTATAAATCCTGCAAAATGTCCCAGGCTTGGGTATAGTCGCAATCGCCTTTCAAACAACCCTTGAGCCTGAAATCAGACATCGGATACCAAACAAACCTTTCCACATCTTCTTCTCCAACATCAGCCTCGCCACGACTCTCGAAGCCTATATTCATAAACATGGATTCTGAAACCGCAAAGTCCTCCGGTATCCCACCGGAATATCTTCACAAACTCTCCAATGGATCCTACGTCCATCGTGGCATGTTCAGATCATTTGGGCCTGGCGCAAACTGCACACTCGACCTTTGCCCTATTGAGTGGACCGTGTATCAGTACCGCCCGAGTCTCCCTGCCAACATTGTCTTTGTCTTCTTGTATGCCATTGCGCTTTCCATCCACATATACCTGGGGATCCGCTGGCGTACTTGGGGGTTTATGACCTTTATGGTCCTCGGCTGCATCTATGCTCTGATCGGCTATTGTGCCCGTATTATTCTCTGGACGGACCCGTGGTCGTTTGGGGGCTTTATGGCACAGATGATCTTTATTACAGGCGGACCAGTATTCTATACAGCTGCCATTTACGTGACGCTGTCGAAAGCGTATGTTCTTTTCCTTGATTGCCTGTCAAAACGACCCATTTCGCTTGCGGAGATGAGTTAACCATTACACCAGCATCCGCTTTTTCGCGCCCGACATCTCTCGTCTCCCACCTCGAATGATCTACTGGCTCTTTATCTCGGCAGATATTTTGTGCCTCATACTTCAGGCTGCCGGCGGAGCACTTTCATCGACTTCCAATGGCTCCTCAAAAACAGGCATTGATCTCGCCATGGCTGGCCTTATCCTGCAGGTCATCATTCTCGTCGTCTTTTGTGGTTTCTTCGTTGACTACATGGTACGCTTCGCCAAGTTACAAAAGCGTCGTCCGGGTGCAGTCATCAACACCATCGCGAAGCAGCAGAAGCTCTTTTTCGCCGGGCTTGGGTCAGCCATTGTCTTGATTCTGGCTCGCTGTGCATACCGAGTTGATGAACTAAGCGAGGGCTACAGTGACTCGACCAAAATCACGAATGAAGCCTTGTTCATTGGGTTAGAAGGAGTGTAAGTTCTCTTTTCCCATCCCCCCCAGGTAATCTGCTTTGGACCGTACGCTAAGTCAACCCAAGACTTATATACTTAGCTGTGGTTTCTTTGATGGTTGGACACCCAGGATTCGGATTCAAGGAAACCAGCTCTGCTTATTATCGGAACATCAACAGAAACCATGAAATGAAGCAACTTACCAAGAACGGCGCTGGTGCGGGTCGAGAGGCTATATGATAGGTTGCTTTCAGGTTGTTCAAAAGGGAGTCATATGACAAACAGCACCAAGGCTTGCTACATTTTCAGGTTATGAGAGGCAATTATGAATCATGCTTTTCTATCTGTAATTGTTGATATTGTACATGTTCGCATGCAGCGGATTATTTCTTTCCACCATACAGAGTCTTTTCAAACATTGATACAGGTTGGGCTACATTATCTAGGATATAGATGTCGCTCTGTGATCCAGCATTTGTTCAAAGGGCAATTCTGTTTTTCTGTTGGTTGCAACACTCCCTCGGAGAGCCGATGCACAGAGGGGTGAGTCAAGACAGAGTAGTCGTGTGCCAGGCAGTCGCCTCTATGCAGGCAGCGAAGTTAGGACATAAGTGCATCCACATGGGAGCCTGGAAGTGGCCAAGTTGAAACGTGACCCTCATGAGCTTCACAATATCTGCCGGCTACAAGTCAAAAAGGGTTCCCAGCTCCAGGCAGCACTCAAATTACCTGCATCTCGGCATCAATGGCGACTCAGCTCCGAAGCCCCCCTGGGTGGCGACAGTCGAGAACATCTATAAAAGCAGCCTTCCCCCCACTGTTAGGACTCTTTTCTTTCTTTCTTCTACATCCAAGTGCAAGGGTATTTTCCTGCTCTGTGAGGCGATGGGCCGAGAGAGGAATTTTGCTAGTTGCGAATTGTTCGCAGACCTCTCCTCACCAGCATGATCTGGTGAGGGAATCTTTGGAATCTATTTGTCTTTCATTGCGTTTGGTCCTTTCAGGACTGACGTGAAGAAGGAAGCCGACCATGATCATCATTGTCTCCTGTGAACATGAAAGCGTGCAAGGTGTTGCCGCCTGTGTGCCCCCTGTTGTCAGCGCGCGGGTCCAGATTTTGCGACGTCCGACGAGGGTGATTTAGGCTTCTGTGGGTTTTGGGCCAAATTAATGCGCTGTAGATGAATGAGATCGCATTGATTGATTTTCTTCATCAAAGTAAGGATACTGTTATTCCTCTCAACACCGCTGTCCGGTTTGCTTCTGCCCTTGACTGTCTGACTTGGTTACCACTGGAAGCCATCAGAAAAAATTGATGGACGTTCTCGAAGAAGCTATCGGCAGAATGAAATGGTAGACATTATAAGTAGAATAGAAGTTGTGATACAACGAACTACACCAGTGGCCAAAGCCTTGTCCGTGCCAGGACGGCATTTTGCCTTCCAAGCTGTGATGGTCAACAAACATCTCGCGCATCTGACTTACAAGGACAAATTATCCATAGATCACATAGAACGGGTCGCTTTCTTGGTGGCTTCGGACGGAGCGGTTGGTCTCCAACAAGAAGCATGTCCGAGCTAAGTTGCTGCAAGAACATGGTGTTCAGAACAAACTTTGCTTTTTGTCTTTCGACTTCATGCAGTTTTGACTCCTCAGAGCCTCAGACTTTCACTCTACATTCAACTTTTGTTTCCCAACCATCACTTCCGGCACCTTGCCTCTGGGGAGTTATTGGCATGAAATGCTTTAGAATTACGGCAAAAGGCCCATGTATCTCCATAGAGCTCCATGGAGACATTTTGGTCAACAAAATGGGTTGAGCGATAAACGAAGCGCTGGAATAGAAGGCTGGATGCGCTTCGGCTTGAGATCAGGAACCCAATTTGAGCGGAGGCATGCTTGGGGCTGTGAGTTACTGCCGCCCATGTGGTACGATCTGTCAGTCACCAAATCCGGCACCAAGGAGTGCAGTGATAGAGACAATCATAATATTGGCTTTGTCGCGGGTTCGAACTTGACCAATCATTGGTGCTTTAGTGCTTGGGTGCCGGATGGCAGCTGTGGGGTGAAAGATGAGAGAAAGGGAGGATCAGAGCCGATTATGAACCGGGTACCCAAGGAGAGTTGAGTCGGAAAGGAACTACGTAAAAAGATTAAATTTTGACTTGAGGAAATGATGCGCAAGAAAAGAAGCTGGGACACCTACCTGCCCATGCCATCTGTTGAAGCCAAGTCCCTCACTGCCCAGAACATGGAACCAAGCCTCCTCGGGTCCGAAGTAAGTTTCGTTGCATCAATACCTCAGTCATCATGACAATTTAGGTTATTCAAACATATTTTTCAGTTTCGCACTCTCTTATCAATGTTCTTCTTGTTCTGCCTTGTCGCAAGATTGTCGGTCACGTTGACATCTGATTTGCCGTCCAGGACCCAGGTTGCCGTCAGTGTTCTCCATGATGCTTCAAATATCCCAACCACGAAATCTCAGTCCCCCCAAAACTATTACGGTCCTCTTCGCCATTTCAGTCACGTTGCTATGAACTATCTCTCCAACACGGCCGGAAAGTCCAGCAAGGAAGCTCACCCACGACCATACAAATGGGAACGTGGAAGCATGTCTGCAACTCATCGTTGGCTGACCTATCCCGACATCCTTTGGCTATTTGTACGCCACCGTAGCCAGAATCAGACTGCCGCATCTGATCGCCCTCATGATTGCCTGATCTCAATGCCAAAAGCCGCGCGTGACCTTGTCACAAAGTACCCCGCCCCCAATCTTCCCCGCGTTCTTCAACCACAGCTTCAACCGAGGCATCCGCATTTCCACATTTTCAACTTGTAACTAATTCACTCTATTTTCTTTAGCCTCATCAGCTAGTAATCTCACGCTTCTGCTAACTCCCACAAGAGTCAAATGTCTAACCTTCTACCCGAGTTCAGTCTGAAGGGGAAGGTCTGTGTCGTATCTGGTGGCGCCAGAGGACTGGGCCTTACTCAAGCTGAGGCTCTCTTAGAGGCCGGTGCAACTGGTGCGTCTCTGGTACCTTGCCAATCCTAGAGAATGGTACCAAGTACCGAGTACTGAGTTACTTTACACCTCCTAGTGCACATTATAGACAGGTTACCATTCCCTGGCGATGAGCCCGACTCGGCGTACTCGAAAGTCGCCGCTCGTGCAACTAACGAGTTGAATTCTTCCATCACTTACCACCGTTGCGATGTCAGGGATGTGGCCGCCCTCAACCAAATTTTCGAAACAATTGCCAACGATAAAGGCCGTCTCGACGGCCTCATTGCCGCTGCGGGCATTCAGAAGGAGACACCGGCGCTTGACCACACCGTAGAAGACTTTGAGAACATCATCAGCATCAACCTGACGGGTGTCTTTGTAACAGCTCAGGCTGCTGCAAGACAAATGGTGCGGCTGAAGCAGCCGGGAAGTATCTGTCTGATTGCAAGCATGAGTGCCCACATCGCCAACAGGGGTTTACTAAGTCCGTAAGTGAGCGATGATAGCGTCCGTGTCATTGAAGCTAATAAACTACTCCCTAACCAGAGCATACAATCCTTCCAAAGCGGGCGTTGTACAGCTAGCTCGCAGTCTAGCAGCCGAATGGGGACAACACAACATCCGCATCAACACCCTGTCACCAGGATATATCCTGACGGACTTGCTTCAGAAGCTCTTTGAAGAGTTTCCAGAACGGAGAGAAAAGTGGTCGAGTGAGAATATGCTTAACCGTATCAGTCTCCCGGAGGAGTATCGAGGGGCCGCCGTATTTCTGTTGAGTGATGCAAGCAAGTTCATGACTGGTAGTGATCTGCGTATCGATGGAGGGCATGCTGCTTGGTAACGCGTCGAGATTTGACGGATCAGCTTCGACCGAACAGGTAATTCTTAGGGTAGAAATATTATCCTTTGTACATTGTGGACAACGAATTGAGCTCGTTCATGTCTAGCACCCCGAACTAATATTGTACATGCTCCTTGCAGTTTTGATCATATTATGAGTATCTATTAAGACACAAGCGATAGCCATGCTCCCCTCAAGCTGGGACTCTATAGTGCCTTCAAATCCAATACAAGATTGGGGGTGCCGCGGAAACCACTAGGCATAGTGTATGTAAAATTCCAGAACTCAAAGTCCCGGATCGGTTCACTACTGCCTCCATACTCACCGCCAAAGCTCAAGCTATAGTTCAAGTTGACATTACCAGAAACATTGACTTTTAAACCAGGGACATCACGCCATCCTGTGACAGTAGGTTTCTTGGTGAAAGTTCCAACAACCAAGGTGAAGAGCGAACTCGAATTCCCCCGAGGGTAACTCAAACTCAGCTTCCCTGGGCCAACTTTGACATCCAAAGCCGTTTCTGTAGGATAAAGCTGTTCGAACTCATGAGTAATTTGCCATGTATGCTTTTTGGACGGTTTTCCACTCACAGAGATGAATGAGATTTCACTTCCGGTGTTCCATTGAATGACGGCAGGGTTAAAGGCTTGCTGATTTTGACTGGGGCCTCCAAGCGAGATCTCCTTGAATGATTCAGCGCCGATAGTAAGGTTTTCCGAGAGCCAACTCGAGATATTGCGGGGAACTGTGTCGAAGGGAGGATAATAGGTGCTGGCAGTAAAGTTGTGCTCTCCCTCGAAAGATCCAAGGCCCTTCAGCACCTTGACGGGAATAAGCTTCTTGTGACTCTCAGCGAGCACGGCAAATAAAGGTGCCCAAGCATAGTCTGCCATATGGGACATGACTTGAGGCTGCAGGTAGAATAGTCAGCACAAGAGTGTCAATCGTTGCTTGGCTCCCAAGCTTACCCTTTCAATGAGTGACGAGTTTTCCTTGCCGATGAAAGCCCAGAACCACAGCGCCATGAGACTAAGATATCGATTCATATCGTAGCCATAGGCGCGATCCCACGGGCCAGCCATATTCTTCATACCGGGGTGCCAGAGTTGTCCGACAGATTCCCAAGTATGCTTGATCATGCCAGGAGCTGACTTGGTCATGATCGAGTCCTTGGGAAGGTATTTACTCCACAAGACGAGACCGTAAAGCGACACACCCGTGTATGTGCCCGAGTTGAACTCGGAGAGAGTATTGGCACGGTCAAATAGGTCAATGATATCTTGAGCATATCGTTCGCCGCTCTTGGTCATGTTTTGCTCGTTGAGTCGTCGGCCAGTCCAGCCCGACATGAAAGCCCTCATGATAGCCTATTCAAAGACGAATTAGCGCGGCCCTGCTTCATCGATATGCATTACTGACAGGGTTGCTATAGGCAGGATACAGGTTATCCTTCTTGGGGTCCAGGTTGCCAAACCTGTACTCGTCACCCTTGGTGGCATTGTGGAGCGACTCAAGCATCAACTCTTGCGTGGTTTTACTAAGCAGATGTGGGAACTCCTCGAGGGCCATGATGAGGGTTGTGCCAACAAAACCACGCCAGTTGGGATCCCATGTGTTATAGATAGAAGCAGGATATGCCTCTGACCCGACGTCTGGCTCCGTGGGCGATTTCTGATAGGTGGCAAACCTTATACGGTCAGCATTGCTTTAATATCTAGACAAAATGTGGAGGTTACCATTCGTCAGCAGGCTCCTTGTACTGGCCATGGATCACGTTCTTGATGATCTTCTCGGCCTGGGCAGCGTCCTTGCCCTTGTTCCGGGCCAAAAGTCCAAAGGCATACCACACAGAGCTGCGCGTCTCGTGCCTAAGTGCTGCAGCGCCACTGAAATCGTAGAGATAACCGGCCTTTGCATCGTAGTAGGTATCCATCCATGCCATGCTCTCAGTAAAGAGCTCTTTGGCATTCTCGGACAAGGAGTCGGCGTACGATGACGCTGCAACCCTTCCAGCAAGGGCAGCAACGCCCAAGGAAGCCAGAGCGTGGATACGCATGTCAGCGCTGCCGTCAGATCAGATTAACAATCAGATATATCAATCAATTCAATCAATTCAAACCAGATATGGAATTCTCCCAGATCAACCAATTCAGATACGGGCGTCCGTACGTCTGATATATCTGATATCTCTTGCAAGGAGAGTGGTTACCCTAGAGTCACCGGATCATCTATATGTTCCAGCTCCGCAGAGTAAGGGCGTTCCCAAGAAGCAGCAGTGTTACAGGGGCCAGTCAAGCTGATTGGTCGGTTCCGAACCCCGGCCTGCCCAGGTCCGACGAAGGCAAATTAGTTACTCCTTTTTCCTGCGTCTCTATCCGGTACGACACGGCCTTAACCAGAGAAGTCAACACCCACCGCCCTGGGCTGTTCGGAAACGTATCTTGGCTGATTGATTTCGACCTGTCGAAGCTCCTACTAATTACAGCATACAATGTCGGAGACCACTTTAAAAGGTAGCCTTGCTAGTAGCCCATCGTCATCGCCGCCACCACCCGCATTTCCTCGTCTAGGGTCCCGATCCAAGTGCATCGGCAAGCAGTATGATGCAGCTTTGGCTTCAGCCTCAACTACCGATTCTTCCGTGGACGACCTTTACAAGATTATTTGGGGCCAACGACGTTTTGTTATCGCAAGCCTGTTGGATAAGAAAAAGAGCAGGGGCAGGCGGAGCTGGATTGGAAACCATGGCTGGTTCCTGGCAGAGTTGAGAAAAGACAATACATCTAGCGGGGATATCTGGTGTTGTCGGCTCTGCGATGATAAGGGCACACCGCGATTTTTCAATGCTCAGTCGACATCCTCGGCATTGGCTCATCTGTACAAGTTAGTGGTCTTTCCCACTTCCAGGCTATCACTGACGTTTTCAGAGCTCATGGAATCACTGAGACCTTCGAACCGGGTTCATCTGGCGATTCGTCGGTTCTCGATCTTCAAAGGAGCGCATCCAAGAAGCGGCCGGCTTCTTCTTCCCTCGTTCTTCCCCGAGCGAAGATAGCACGGATAAAAGAGCTCTCCGTTGGCTATATTGTTGATTCCAATCTCCCCTTTACTACTTTCGAGAGTTCCTATCTACAGGAGCTGTTCCGTCAGCTGGACACTGAACTTTATGCTCAGGTGCCCTGGGGTCGAACTGCAACCAAGAAAGATCTAGAGGACATACTCTCTTCAAAGAAAGCAGCTGTCAAGGAGGAACTCACTGAGGCTGTTACCCAGATACATCTCAGCTTCGATCTCTGGACCTCTCCAAACAGACTAGCTTTTATTTCGATCTTCGGTCACTTTATTGATCGGAGACACTCATACCAAAGCCGGCTGCTTGCTTTCAGGAGGCAGATCGGTTCTCACGCGGGTGAGAACATCGCTTACACCATAAGGAATGTCGTCTATGAGTGGGGTATAGATTGCAAGCTCGGCGTCTCAATCTGTGATAATGCGGCCAGCAACGATGTTTGCTTGCGAAGCCTATACGCAACTCTCGATGCCTCGATCACGAGAGCGGATACGGAGGCACGAAGGATGCGATGTTTCGGACATATTCTAAACCTTGTTGCACGAGCTTTCCTCTATGGTGACGATGCAGCTTCTTTCGAACTTCAATCTGATGCTTATGGCATGCTGGAGCAGGTTGAAGAAGACCTCGAACACTGGCGAGCGAAGGGTCCGGTTGGGAAACTGCATAATATCGTTCGGTTCATCCGAGCCTCTCCGCAACGCACCGAAGCATTCAAAGCACATGCAAGGGAGCAGGAGGAGGCAGACATATACAAGCTTGCAGAAGAATCAACGGCCGAGCTTGAAGTCATACAGAACAACGCTACGAGATGGAACTCAACCTATATGATGATTAAGCGTGCCTTGATCAAGCAGTCTGAGCTCAACAGCTTCATCCAAGAGTTGGGGCTAGAAGCAGACGCCTCAAGAAGGGTTCCTACGGCTGATATCCTGACTTCTGATGACTGGAAGGTCCTCAGGGAAGTTAGTCATATCTTGGAACCAATCTACAGTATGACGATGAGAACACAGGGATGGGGTACGAGCGGAGGCCATGGCCGGCTCTGGGAAGTCATGACAGGAATGGAGTTTGTCTTGGAACACCTCGAAGGCTGGAAGGCTCTCTACGAGGATGAACCCGCTGGCCCAGCTGCGGAAGGAAGATGTATGACCCAGGGGGAGGAGGCCGGACCGGCCACGGGTGTGAAATCAACACTTGCGCGGCCACCGACAGTCGGACAAACCCGAGAGCGACCCTCACGGCAGTCACGACTACCATCGCGACTCCAGGGATACGAAATTGCGCCGTTGCGCCGCCGCCGTGAAACGGCTCTTCCAGCTCATCCACCTGCTAGCCCACAGTTTAATGAAGATGCCCTTCCTGTACATTCTCGAGAGGACTACCTGCAGGATGATGCTCGATCGGTGAGTAATATTACTAGTATGGAAGGCCAGGAGCGCGCCAGTATTAGGGCAAGCATAAACAGTGCCTGGATCAAGCTGAACGAGTACTACACTCTCCTCGGGCGGTCGCCTCTGTTTGCAGGGTCTGTTGTTTTGAACCCGGACCTTGGCCTCCGGTGGCTCGAGACCAATTGGACTTCTCCAGAGCAGCTACAATGGCTTCGGGATGCAAAGGACGGCATCAAAGCCTACTTTGAGCGTTGGTACTCGAAAGACGATGATGATGCCTCTGAGGGGATCTTCGCCACGCCCCCACTGACGGCCCAACCTGAGCAAAGTAGGTTTGAGCAGTGGGTGAAAAGTCGGCAGCCCAAGCTCTCAGCAACAGGCAGTGAGCTTGAACGATACTACAGGCTTGAGCCGGAGCAGGTGGATGACCCGATTCGGTGGTGGATTGATCATAGCAATGCTTTCCCGCGTTTGAGCAGATTTGCATTGGATGTCCTTGCTATTCCAGCCATGGCAACTGACTGTGAGAGAGCATTCAGTCTTGCGAAGCTTACAGTCACCTCACAGCGACATTCTCTGCTTGGATCGAGCATTGAGTCGGTCCAACTACTGAAGAACTGGGTTAGGGGAGGGTGTGTTACTCTCGGGGGCCTATGCTTGAGTAACAAGGTTAGTCAGGACCCAAGAGCAGGATCCAGAGGCCGGGGATAGCTTCAAGTGAGCTGCTACGTATCAGATATCAATCAATCAATCAGATCAGATCAGATACAGAGGGCAAATAATCAGTTCAGATCAGATTTAGGTCCTAATCTGATTTGATTGATCTGACGGTAGCCCTGACGCATGTTGCAAGGCCTTGTCTACGAACGATTCACGCGAAGTAAACACAAAGTTCGGTGCAGAAAACAGATCACGAGAGACAACGTCGTATGGGACATATATAGGTTCCATTGTCTTCTTGGCATCGGCCTACAATCGAGGGGGTGGTGCAGGAATTCGCTCTACTCCGAGGTAAATGCACCAACGAGAACTATCGTGTTCCCCCGCTCTCCAGGTTTTCTCAGCAAGCTCGCGGAGAATGAACAAATGGAGCTTGGCAATCATCGGAGACTTGCTGGAAGAGGTCTGACCCCTGTCATTAGCTCGTGTGGAGTCGTGCTTAGCTCAGAGATCAACATGTGATTTATCCATATTTGACAGTTGGGCCGGCTTAATTAAATGGGGTTTCGCTCGGATGGTTAGTCGGTCCGCTTGAATAGCCAATCATGGGAGATTAATGTCCAGAGTCGAGTCTGGGGATTTCGTCTCACCGACAGATGCAAACCATCTCTGCACAAGGTCGCGTTCATCTCGCATAAGGATGGCTGGCTTGACATCCAAATTACATTATATGGCTTGACCTTGAAATAAGTGAAGACCATTCTAAGTAATAATTTGGTGTGAAGGACCTTGGGGCCAGCCATCTCGCTGACGAGCGATAAGATACTTGATTAGTCGCTGAGGTACCTCAAAGGTGGAGCTTATCTGCGTGTATTGTAAGTACCTTTGTTGTAGCATATGTCTCTTATCGCCTCGCTCTTATCGCTAGTTTCTTATCTATTGGCTCGAATTACTAACTCCCTCGAAACTTGCATGGATTGCAAAGCATCAAGAAGTTGCTCAAACGAAGACGAGTGCCTTTTCCAACAAGATGTGTAGAATATTCATGTCGGCTGCTGTTTCCACTGGATAACTTGGCCATCGCAAGCACAATTTAGCATAAGACCTGGCCTGGAACTTGGTTGGGATCGATTCTTTTCCATTATCCCCAACTCTGTAGGGTAGGCAAGCCATTGGGGTGCTTCCTGAAAACTACCTATGGATGAAATACTGGGCCATATGCCTCAATTTTAGATTTGTAGGAACAGTGTATCGTTCGCTCCTCTCGGCTCACGCTTTCTTCCTCTATTCCTATGCTCCTATCAACAGGCCAGAAAGCTTTTAATCTTGCTTGACTGATGATGAAAGTCGCAGCCGAGCCAGGAGACGAGATTGCATATCCAGAGCAATCAATGAAGCTGACCTTCAGATTAGCGAGTTCTCAGCGAGGGACGTATAATGACACTGACGAATGACTGCATACGGTAGATATGCCCCAAACAACAAAGTTTGCTTGGACTCATGGCTGATAACGTCGGGACCAAGATGCCACATGTCATTACACACGATAGCCGTGCAAAGACCCGTCACTATGCCGTAAACAATAGCTGCAAGCTCTCCAGCACCAGAGAGTTGCTGCTTCAACAGCAGTGCACGAGTCAGATACAAGGCTAGAGGGAATTGGACGATGAGCTCAACATAGACGAGGAAATCGAAGAAGTGCCCAGGAGCGTCGAGGTTGTAATACGGATCAGCCATAGTGGTGATATACCACTGACGATAGGCAACGAGAAAGTGAAGTGGCGACCCAGAAGGTTGACAGAGGGACTCGGGATAAAATGAGACAAAGTCAACGCCTACGCCTGGTCGTCAGCTGCAGGCACAATACAGGCTACGACGGACTGACCTAGCATAGCACTCAAATGCAAGACTACTACGAGAAAGTAGAGATAATCGCGCGAAGGCTTGTGAGACGCCATTGTGACGACGTTACTGTAATGGTTAAGACGAGTAAGTGCAGAATAGGGAAGAAGGGTGATGGTCAAGAAATGGATGGAAGAGATGAAGGAAGAGCGGGGTGACACTCAACAGATTGACGTAGCCCCAAGCCAAGCCGTGAACCGGTCTGCGCATAGCGTTAGTGCACTATCAGGTGATAACCAAAATGAAGAATATGTCTGATACTAGCTTAACATTCAGTGGGCTGAAAGTTAGTGCTGACATCGGTGGTACAATCATTTCCACCAGTCTACCAGAACAGCGTGACATGATTGGCCTGAATTTCGACACACAACTACGAGAATGATGTAGAAGGGTTTGAGGTTATAAAAGATATTTGCATTTATTTACTGTGAGTAATCAAGGAATTGCAGTCGTTTGCATCGTGTTTGCACGGATTCTATCGAGCTTCCCATGACGTTGCGTCATTACTCACGCCCATGTCCAAGGAGTCGTGTAACCAGGAGGTTTACGGGTTCCATCGGCGATAGATTGTAAATTGCTGTTGCATTCTTTCCCTTTGACCAGGCGTGAACTCATTTGTGCTGCTGAGCTATTAGGATCATGATTCAAGTGGTAACTCTCAAGAGCCACAAAAATGTCACGTACCAAGAATCATCAGAGTAATCCATATAATTGTGGATTGGATCTTCTCCAGGGGAGTCAGGGCATGAATCTCTCCCGATGGGACACCCGCTTGAGCCACCGGACTGTGCTGGTGTATCGCTGACTTGGTCATTGATAGACTCGCAAAGGCGGCCGTGAAACGTGTGGAGGAGACCGAGCCAGTGACCAACTTCATGAATTGCCACATGCCCCTTGCGTGGCTCGTTGGTACTATCCTGCTCTTGGGCAGGCATACCTGGCATGGTGTTTGCGTTGAGGATACAGCCATCCAACCAGTAGTTGTCATAGTTGGGATCTGAGGATGCGGGTGTCGGGAGGTTGCACTGTCCACCAAGTCCCGGAATGAGATCGCTGAAGAAGTATATGTTGAGCGAGTCGTAGCTGCCTCGTCGATTGGCTCTCATGAAGGCTACGTAGGCGTCGTAGTCGTCAATTGTACCGCCTTCGCCGTAGAAACCCTTGCCTACGATATCATCTACGATACGCGATGTGTTGACGAGTTCAAACTCAAAGCCATGTGGGAGAAAGGCACGACGCAGCGTGTCAAACTGTCATTTGTGAGCAAACTGCATCAAGCGGTGGTCATTCTTGTACTAACTTGAGTATCCAGAGTCTTGTCACTTATCAAGTTCTCATTTGCATGCGTGCTGCCCACGTGAAAATAGACGTCGATCAGATGCGTCTGGTTACTTTGCTTTTGTGCGAGAGCTTGAATCTGTTGGTCCGGTACGACATGGTCGTTCTCATTTCCACAGAAATTCAGAGCGTGGGATAATGTCAGTGTTGACGCAAACAGTGTTTGTCTGGCTAAAGTGTTGAGCCGCATGGTGGCGCCAGTTTCATAAGAATCAACGATCGATCCTGATTTACAGCTTCAGCCGACAGTCCAGCGCCGAGTCACGATAACCTCCGGCCTTTATACCTCAGTCAAAGTCTCAGCAAGGGTAGAATATCTTGACGTTGCAATGCTTGAAATACGAGATGTCTTTTAGAGTTGCATTGCTGGCAACCCGACCTGCCTGATTCGGCGCTATCTCCTCGCGATTCTTCTTGGCTTTCCTACTACTGCCACAGTATCCGTGCTGTGATCCGAGCTGCCCCAATTGACTTGGCTCCGTCCGGCAAAGATCGTCAATGTCGCAAGGTCTATGCATTGATACGAGATCAGTATTCAAGTCGTCACTACACCGACATGGGTGATCACATTAACGATATCGCTCTTCCTAAACCCATCATCCCCCTTGTCTCTAATTTTTAGTGCCATGCGCTAGCAATCGATCCTATCTATTTGTGTCTTGAAATGTTGTCCATCGCATGATTTTACTTATCTGCCGTGAAGTTAACTTATATTTATGTGCTGATGCTGAGAAACTTTTCCTGACTAGGTGGCCAGTCTTGTGCCCTCGAATTTCTCACCGCTCCAGAGCACATAGTTCGAGAAAGACGCGTCAAGTGCGGCGTACGATTCGTTAATGATCAAGAAATTTTCTAAACGATGTCCCGTCCGTCAACCGTTGATTTAGTAAACATCGAAACAGAGCGATACTTGAACGAAGGAATTAGTTGAACACATATCCCATTAGGACGTTGGAAGATTGAGGGACTGGATGCGTATCCTATCCATGTTTAAGACCTGCAGTACAATATCAGATGCATACTACAAGCACATGAACTCATGCCATAATTCTTGTCATACGTTTTGAGTGAAAGTTATAGTCACGGGCTGATGTGGTGACTCTTAGGGGCTAATCGGTATTATGTATCTACAACCGGCTACATCGTACACTTCCAGGTTAGAAGAATATGGTAAGTTGCTGAAAATGCATTCCTATATCAAGACTCATGTTGATTGGAAATATGAGGGTAGCCGTGAGCAAGTTCATAGCTTGCCGACGGGAGGATAATCACTCTTCCGCCTCCTCCGCTTCCTATCAGGTATTAGTAATACAAAGCGATGGTAAAGTGCAATATGATTGGTTGATGTTTCTGAAGTCAATTCCACTTTTGGGATATTGCCTCGGGTTGGTACTTCCGAAAGTTGACGTCATGATCCCGTGGTTGACGTCTGGGATCTAGAAATAGCTGAGGGTTGCTGTTTTCCGCTCCTCTTCGACCTTGACTATACTACCTAACAAAGGGAAGACAGCTAATACAATGGCAGGAAAGAAAGTATTCATGTTCGTAAGCCCCCGTCAGTTGATCATTTAGCCATGCTCATTGATCGTACAGCACTGGAGCCACCGGCTACATCGGCGGGGACGCCTTTCACGCCTTGCACGAAGCAGAGCCAACATGGGAGTTCTCCGTCCTTGTTAGGACCGAAGATAAGGGACAGCAAATCCAGGCCAAATATCCAGACACCAAGTTGATTGTTGGCTCCTTGGATGACTCTCAACTGATTGAAAAGGCCGCTGCTGGAGCAGACATTGTGATCCGTGGGTTTAACCTCTACTGGTTTAGATAGAGCCTGAACCAAGGTATCGCTGACCCAAGTTTTATAGATACCGCCGATAGCTCGGATCATCCAGGTGCAGCCCGATCCATAGGCGCGGGCTTGCAATCAAGCCATTCTAGATCCAATCCGGGTTATTGGATTCACATCAGCGGCACCGGCATCCTTTGTTGGTACGACATGGACAACAGGCGTTATGGCGAAGCTCCTCTCCCAGATCAAGCGTATGATGACTTGGAAGGTATCGAAAAAGTCACATCCCTACCTGATACCGCCTTCCACCGTGATGTCGACAAGATCGTGTTGGACGAAGCAGCCAAGGACCCCGACGCCGTCAAAGTTGCTATCGTCTGTCCCCCGACCATATATGGCTGCGGGCGAGGTCCTGTAAGCCAGAGAAGTCGACAAATCCCCGGGCTCGTTTCTACTACTTTGGAAAAGGGTTTCGGGCCCATCATTGGCTCTGGCGAGACTGAGTGGGATAATGTCAACGTCCATGACCTCTCTAGTCTCATTGTTCTGCTGTCACAACACGCAGCCTCAACAGGAAACAAAGAGGCTGAAGGAGAGATCTGGGGTCCAAAGGGGTATCATTTTGCCGAGAATGGCACGCACAAGTGGAGCGATATTGCCAAAATTGTGGCCGAAGAAGCACACAAGCAGGGCTTCATCGACCATGCTGATACGAAGAAGTTGGCCGTTGACGAGGCGAAGGAGAAACTTGGCTTTCAGGCACTGTCGTGGGGCTTGAACAGTAAAGGAAAAGCAGAGCGAGCGCGCAAATATCTGGGTTGGAACCCGAGCAGCCCAAGCTTAGAGTCTGTGATTCCCGAGATGGTGCGAATCGAGGCGGCACGCTTGGGTTTGGCCGCGAAGTAGTTATTTCATAACAGTCAATCCTCAGGAGCCTGATATTTCAATCACTCACGCTAGAGTTCGTAGAAGATTGTGTGCTTGCGTACCTTTGAATCAATACTTTTGTTCGAAGTGCGATGATAGTCTCAAATTCATATCCAAGCCAGCCTAACGTTGATATCGTCGGTCGCAGTCAGGGGCAGTCTCGAGGCACTCGTAGAGATGGTGACCAAATTGGTAGAATATAGTGTAAACTAGAAGGACCCATCGGGATCTAAAGAATGCTAGTTATCGCCCTAATAGTCGATGGTCGTGACACTGTTGTTTCCTTTTCGGTCTATCTGCAAAGTAAGGCTGCGTGCGTCCAACGTAATCAAGAACTGCAAGAATGAATTGATATCGATGTATTCCGTGTGTCTGTGAAGGTCGTAACTATGGCGTGTACTGTATCTGATCGTGTCCCGGAACGACATGAGGTATCCAGTCCACCTTCCTGCCAGAACCTAACTAGCTCTTGGCGATAGCCGGATGTAGAGGTCCGGCTTTTGCCAGAGAGTAAATGCCTCATTCTGTTGCAACCAGTCTCGGCTTTTGGGGTCCAGCTCCAAATGAAAGTTCCAGACCACACGTGCCAGTATCAGCCGCATCTCGGCGTAAGCAAGGCTATGATAGGGATCCATATTAGTAAGTCTTCTCCTAATTGAAGTGTGTCGAATGCACAACTCACTTCTTTCCAAGGCAATTCCGGGGACCAAATGAAAATGGCTGAAATGCTTCCTTTCGGTCATTGTCAAAACGAGGCTCATCAAGCCACCTTTCAGGGATAAAAGCCTCCGGAAGCAAAAAGTTGTCCGGACTGTGATTCATTGGCCATTGCCAGATGCCGAGGATTGTCTGCAAATCGTTAGAAATGAGATACCGATGCATAGATAGATACTAAACATACACCTGGAGCAACATAGTGCCCACAAATAGTATCTCCTCCAGCCGGCGCCTTGCGAGGTATGGCGGTAGGCACAGCCGGGAAGAAACGAAGGGATTCATTCAAGACAGCCAGCATATAACTCAGTTTCTGAACGCTGAGAAGGTCAATCTCCTCCTCACTACTGAATCTAGACCTGACTTCCTTGGCCAACCTTTTCATCACCGGCTGGTGGGTGGAGAGGAGATAGGTTACTGCTGACAGTGTAGTGGCGGTCGTCTCGGAGCCAGCAATGATCAGAAGGCTGGAGTTGTCGATGATTTCAGGGTATGACAGTTTCTGTTGATAATTATTAGCGTTTGACATCATTCAGATGAATCATACCCACCAGGTTCTCTTTAGTGTTGACCATGGAGGCCATAAAGTCATGTCTTGTGTCCTCGGTGGCTAGACGCCTGCCAACCTTCTCCTTGGTCAACTCAATATGGGCACGAAACTTTCTGGCTGTCTCTTTAGAGACAAGCATTTTGATCATGAATTCGCTGAAGGGATATTTCCTCAAAACATTATTGAAGGCGTTTGCGCGAATTCTATCAAAAATGAGCGACACCCAAGCGTGATAAGTCGAGTCCTTCAGGCATCCAAAAGGTTCTCCAAAGGCAAGGTCTCCAATTATGTCAAAAGTGGTCCAGTTGTACCACGATGTCATCTCGACGGGCTGGCGTCCCTTTGCGGAGACCTCGTGTAGCCGTTGAATCAGGAGCGAGACGTAGTCCTGGATAAGTGGTTGTTGAGCGACCATGGCCTGGGCAGAGAATCCGTGAGACAGCACTCTTCGCATGCGGCCATGATCTTGGCGGCTAGCACTGATAACGCTGTATTTCTGAGTCTTCCAGAAATCGAGATCTTTTCCGTTTTCCTCCTGGCCTCGTTTCCGATGACCCATGACTGCATTCCATGCATCCGGGTTGATAAACGAAAGCTCATTAGGAGCGAGCCGAACTACCTCTCCGTACTGTTGATGTAGCTGCAGGACCTTCTGGTGAGACTTGCCAGATAATACGGCCAGGGAGTGAGGAATGCGAGACGCTGCCCAGAGCCGAGGGCCGGGATAATTTCTTAGCGGGTGAAGGAAAAGGTTGTAAAGAGTGAGTGCAATCACATAGCAAATACCCTTCACATTAGAGTCAGCTATTACCATGCTGTGACTGGGGCCAGGACTCGCATTATGCGATAACCTACCGCAACACAAAGAAGTGCTAAGAGTTGAAGGAAATGCCCCAAGAGGCTAGACAAACGTAAAAGAAGTAGGGCCATATTGCGAGGTACACCGACAAGGCACGTAATCTTGGAACTAGATGTTGAGTTTGCCCCGGACTATATCAGACATTTTGATCTCCTGACTAGCCGCATAAAATGCAGACCACCCACCTATTTAAACAAAGGAGGAGTTCTCGGAACTATCTCATGACCGTCTCTTTCTTTGAAAATTTCGGACATTTCACCACGTACCGACAACAAGTGATAATCCCGAAACACGATTGTCCACTTAGTGGAGAAGTCGGTCAATTGGCCTCGGCACGCTGTGGGTCATATGCAGTCGTAGTCTTCCATGAGACCTTGGTGTTGCGACCATGTTGCAGATCAGAACTTTTGTGTCTCATTAGACCAAGAGAGGTGCATAACGATCACTTCCAAATACGCCACGCTGCAGTAGTCTTGCCTCGACATAACCAGACGGATAAATCGGATCAAAAATAGCCATGTATATGTATTGAGAGATAGCTTCTCTCGCTTGTGTCTGCGCCGTCCCTCAAGTTTCACCTGGTGGGTGCAACGCAATTATCCCTGTGAGCGATCAGAAGTCCCATCCCGCATTGGCCTGAACGACGGCAAAAATACGTAACCGTTTGAACGGCAACAAGTATGTCCATGGGAGTTAGTTATCTGAATCCACTCAATCAGCAGCCTACAGTAAGAGGCAATCTTTGCCCTGGAATGTGTGAAGCGCCAAGGTTTGGTAGAGCTTCAGCCGCTGTCAAGATGAGTATATGCAAGTCAAGTCTTCTATAGATCTCCATGCCTGGAAGATAATATACCGACTGATAAACAAAGCAATTACTTAACTGAGACTATGAGCTTTTAAAAGTTATATTGGTCTATATCGGACATGGTTTGCTATGGATATGGATTGTAGCATGATTTAATACGTTGTTACTTTGAGCAATAGTACTAACAGTGAGGATTCAACATTGGCCAGTACAAGCTTATTCGCTGCCGTTAAGTTCCTGAACCTGATCTCCACTAAGCGGGCTCAGGTATCCAGCTCAAAACACAGGCAAAACCAGACATAGCGGTCCTATGAATGTCACATCAAGACTGGAGGCCCTCCAATGAGAAAAAGTCGATTACTTCTACTGTATCGGGAACTTTACGTCATCTAGCGTGCGGTGTGGAGATGTATGTCTCGGAAATCTAGTATCGGGATTTCGGGTGGTGTGGCGGTCTGATAATGCCGCGGACTTTTCTCCGGGATTATTCTTCCTGAAACGACTGGTGTCATTACCGGTATATTGCGGTTGGTGTAACCTTCTCATTGTGCTGCTTGACTCATCTGGTTGCGTTTTTCTATGCATCATGCCTAATATCTAAACTTCTAACCTAAATACTTTCTCGCCCACCAAACGACTTGTGACGCTTGTGGGTCCACCTTCCGCGTCTATGTGCTGTTTACATGATTGAATTTCGAGAGGCCGGCGCACAATGTCTGTTGCAGAGTGCTCACTTCTTTAACAGTGTTCTGATCATGCGGAGGATAGGTTTGCGCAGAAGTCTTAGAGCCGAATACCTAGCCCAGGGTAAGCCGGTGAATGACGTGCACTCATGGATTCCTTGACACCAATAGAATCCGGTTTGACTGTGCGGCCTTCTATATGAATCACTACTACAATCAGTGAGTGGACTGAGCGCAATTCGCAAATTAATG
This sequence comes from Fusarium sp. JS1030, assembly GCA_000966855.1. Classification (NCBI taxonomy): domain Eukaryota; kingdom Fungi; phylum Ascomycota; class Sordariomycetes; order Hypocreales; family Nectriaceae; genus Fusarium; species Fusarium sp. JS1030. Next base: position 766,565 of record JWIW01000082.1, read on the forward strand.
TCCCGGAAGTTTTGACAGTACGCACAAATGTGAGGTCGTGAAGAGCATTGGCTATCCAGCAGCCCCCATCTACACACGTCTATCTATCCAAAGATAATGATTGGTATGGGTTTCTTGCTAGTCGGACACAAGGCTCCCTGAAGAAGCCCTTTTACTAGTGACATTTCTTAAATTGAGCTGCCATCAGCGCTGCTTTTAACCCGCCATAGTTGCCCTATCGGCTATGCGCCAGTTTGTGACCATGCACCCATGCATGGCAGTAATTGCGACAACGACTTTTGAGTATATTCTCGTAGTGCAACTGTAATCAATTAACTCCTAAAGAGCCAATAACCCGGGGTCGGCGAGTCGGTGAGGGACGTCTTTGCTTGATGCAAGCTACACGAGGGTTGCAAATTCAGTACCTGTGGCCAACTTGGAGGCTTCCGACATTAACTGTGTAAAAATGCGCTCAAACTGATATTAGAATTGAGAACAGGTACGCCGATGCATTGTCTCAGATGTTGAATATTGCAAGAAAATAAGACGAAAAAAGGAGAAGAAAAAACTAACGATGCATACAAATTCAGACTAGATTCAGCGCCCAGGTCCAACTCATGCAGAGTCAGCAATGGCGCATGAGCCAAGCCGCCTACACGAGACTTGCGGCTTAGGCGTCACGATGGATAATAATGCGAACACACTATGACCTTGGTGGGGCAAAATGCTACGTAGGATCGTGTTGGTACTTCATGTATGCCTATTGTGCCTTATTATAAGCAGCGGAGGACTGGACCTGCATAGACTGAGCCCATTAGCTGTGGCGTGATTGTCAGCCACACAATGAGAATCTGGAAAGTGTTGCGAGGACTCGTTCTAGACCACCGTCGATGGCCCCAAGTGCTTGCAACTACTCGGTACGAATAATATGATATCTGTTCACGCAGGAAGCGCGTGTCGGGCATTGTAACAGGGCGGGCGACGGATGAGCGACATGGGCTAAATTTAGACAACACAACACAAGTCCTCGGACGATTGTAAACTTTACTTGACGATTAAATCACCGATTTATGTCGAATATAAAGGTCCGATGTTTCACTTATAATTCAGAACTTCATTCATCAGCCTCAACTCCGCAAAAGATTCCATCACCTCTATCACGTCGATACCCACAATCGCAGCAGCCACCTCCCATCCAACTACTACACTTTTTATATATAATTATGCATTTCACAAACCTCTTCGCTACCGCAATTGTCATTGCTACCACAGCGACTGCCACTCCTGTTGACCTGGAAGCTCGCAATTCTCTTCAGCCGTACCCCCTCGTCAACCTCGTCGCCGTCACCGGCACGGACCTGAGATTCCAAAAGAAGAAGGATGTCTTCGTCGAGTTTGGCAAGCTCACATACATCGAACATCTCTCCATCACTGAGCTGCGTGTTAAAGATGTCTTTATGGGTCGCAGTGGTGTGCCCAAGCCCAAGATCGACAACGTTGTCTGCCAGCGCTATCTCAACGAGTTTGGTACCGTTACTGGCAGCGATAGGTTCACCAAGAAGAAGCCGGCTCTAATCGACACAAACGAAATTCCTTTCAAATGGGTGCTCTGTTACGTTGTTAAGAACTCCTAGTTGATAGTATAGCATTGTTTGGGCTATTGAGATTGCACATATGTGGTTTCTCCGGTGTCGGACCTTATTTGTGTAAATATGAGTTGATTGTTTATTCCGTATTTCATAATATATACAATTCTCAAGATGCAAAAAATCACAAACTACCGAAACTGAAAGTATTGAATTTTCTCAATTTATTTTATGCATTTGTAGTCGTACTAAGGAGGAGGCGAGCGTTATGTGAAACATCATATCACTGACTGTATCGGATATTTCTCTGCGCCATATAATTTTGGTATTCAAGAACACACGCGGGGCAATTGATCCAGGAAACAACCTCCCGGCGTGAGCCCTCTGTGCAGTTGTTTTCGGGACAGCGCTCCATGCCCCTGGTCCTCGCCACCCTGCATCGTCGAATGTCCCACTCTGCTCCAACCCCAACCCCACAACGCTCGCAAACCAAAGTGACATCGATGAGGTGGCACATTGTGAAGTAGGCCCACGAGTAGAAAGCCGGTTTGGTGTGAATATGCTAGAAGTCTCGAAGATGCTGAGATATGCGGTGCCGTTTCGTCTCCAGGAAATATTCTTGGTCTAATTTAGATCTTGATAGCAAAGTAGATTTCTGGGAAAGTAGATTTTCAAGTTGTATGACCCGTATTTTATACTAGTTGGTGAGCAGTGATTCAGTCAAATCATAGCAGGTCCTATGCGATTCCAGGACAGTGGATGTGGATCGAATTAGGTACTCGCGGTGATTCTCGTTACGGCTCCCGCCGCAACTTCTACAATCAATAAGCTTGCATTGGAGAACCCATTCAGGACCATGATACAAGGCCACGGGCCAGCAACATCTCGCAATTCCATCCCGAACCATCTCAATTACACGGCGCTACACCACCACCCAACCAGTGTCTGAGGCGTCCCCAATCTTGATAGCCCCTAATGCCTTCTTTGGTGCCTATTTAAACACAATTTTATAGCTAAGAAAAAAATTATCTGGTAAGTAGGTTTATATCAATATATATCCTCGTGCCATGTGGTATTAAACATCCAATCATGGCCTATATCGACCATGACTCTCAGACTGTCTTGCTGGAAGTCAGACGATGATGCAAGAGTCGCTAGGAAGTGAAATGCTATGCCATGGGTTCGGTTAGTCACTTGGGTCATCGTCTCGTCTCGTCCCGACCACCAACTCAGATGCACGTTGAACAATCCCTGCCATAGTTATTTGTTACTAAGCCGGGTGCTCAGCCACAGTTTCAAACTCTTGATCCTACATCTACCAACGTGGCTTGAGTCTCACCATCACTCCTCACACAACCATGCTTCTCACACAGCAAGAATCGGACATACTCAATCATTACGCTCAAGAGGTTCGGCAAGGGCCAGGAAAATTTGATCCGTCCCCTTATGCAAACATCATGGTGTGCTGCACTCGCGGTGTGAATGCGGCAGATATTATTCGGCGAGTGAGCTGCGGATCCCGCTTCATAGACCACATATGGCTAGGTCAGCTGATACTTGCCATGCCAGTTCCTCTCTCCTGACTCTGAGCTTACCCACGACGATGCTAGAGTCTTTGATAAGTAGGCCATTGATCTTTGTTGGCCCTGACCTGCGTTGACTTACTTAACAATTATAGGGGGCCCCGTTCTAAAAGGTTCAAGGTCCATGAAGCATACCTTGATCTCGAACTAGAACGCATGTCCATTGAAGATCGCTATCATGGCCCAACCACAATGATTGCGAACCTAGCCGATGCCTTTATCTTATTATACGACGATACAGACCGTCAGAGCTTTGAGGCATTGTACAACTTTAACGATATGATGTCCCGTTTTCCTGTCCAATCGCTATCCGAATCGTCACGCGGAGGTCGCAAAGCCCTCATCTTGAATAAGACAGGTACACTAATAAAGTGGATTTGGCGGCGGCTACTTGGGAAGGCAAGGCACGGTTCTTCCGAACAACAGTCGGCTTCAAGTGTCTCGCAGCCTGACGAGCCAGCGATTGATGCTACTGAGATGGACCCTGGACCGATACCAAAATTGGTCGTCGCCAATCACTCTCCGACAGGGCCAAGTCTTGTTTCACGAGAAGAGGGCGAACAGTTTGCAAGACAACTCTCAGCGCCCTTTTATATGATTTCCGCAAGCATTCCGAACTGGGGCGATAGTCAATTTCTGGAGCAGTTGCTACTACCAAGGCTGATGTATCGGCGCGCTTGTGGAAAAGAAAAGGCGAAGCCCATTGGGAAAATACTTCGGCCTTCATTTTCCACGTGGACCCGAGTTGATCCTTCGGACTGGGGTCATTTGGAAGCTGGTACCAAAGGTAGCTAAGTGTCTGTAGAATAGCAAGCTGTCTTTTTCGATCTTTTTCTTTCGGGGTCAAGTATTAATTTTGAAGTCAGAGGCATTAAGTGAGTCACCGGCTGGCTTTGCGCCAGCCGGATTTGCGGATCCTGGAAACAAAAGAATGTCACGTTGCTGCGCGCGACAAGTCTTGGCTCTCTTAGTTCAATACAAGAAAAACTGAGTCACAATGAAATGGCCGAGTCTGGACCGACCATCTACTCACCACTATAACAAAGCAAGGATGTTGATTTGACCAGTTCTAAAATTATAACTCGGGAATGCCGGTTTTACACGCTGTTGGGGGGAATACTACTTCGTTCTTCTCCTTCGGGTTTGGCTTCGAGCACAAATCCTAGATAGGAAACCCCCGAAGGGTAGTTAACGAAGGCTGCCAAAAGAACCTAAGGGCTTATTTAAATGCTGGCATGGCTCCGTTTTCTCCAAAACTATGGTCCAAATCTCTTCAACTAAACTTTCGCTTACTTGTAGCAGCTCAATGATGGCCCCTCGACTTGCAGCTGTTGCAGCTGCATTTGGGCCCCTGCTCACGCTTGTCCCGCAGCCTGTTGAAGCATGGCTTTGGCCTTTTGGTGGATATGCCAGACCCTCTGGTGCTGTAGGAATCGCTGCGAATGGCTCTACTTGGCTGGATGCCGTCGCCAAATCTAATGCGTCGGGTAGTGTGTCTTTCAAGGGATACGACGTGTCCAAGCCCTGGCCTGGCAAGTCAATGGATGGCTGGACCATTTCAGCTACTGGGGTGGATTTGTCGAAGGGCCCTGATTTCAGTCACGGTTATCTACCTCAGGCCTACTACCAACCAACGATAGGCGACGATGTTCGCGTCATCGCTCCAGAGACTCTTTACACAACAAAGTCAAATCTAAGTGAGCGTGGCCGGCCGGTTGTTGACGCACACAGTTCATGGGTCTTCTGTGCCTGGCTGTGGTTTCTTCCGTCTTATGGAAATGCCTCCACAGCGAACAATCCCAAGAATCTAGAGGCTAAAGCCGACGGATCTTGCTCTCCATGGTTGTCAGATGACTGCATCAAGGCTCTCGAGAAACAGGCCTCGACGTCGTATTCCATGAACTATGAACCTCGGGGCGTGTACGGGTCTCGCCACAGATGTGGCGACATTGACATTCCCGAAGAATGTTCGGTTCCATATCTCGATGACGGTCAACCATTGCTTGATGGTGGGTTTCAAAATATTCCAACAGAAAAGACGCTGACCGAGATACTACTTAGACTGGGGCATCCCACTAGCGTACCTCAACGGTTCAACAACGTGGCAAGACGGATACATCCTCGACGACAACCAGACGATAGAGGATCAGCATGATATGTGGAAGACGATAACGGAAAGCTACCGTCCTGTTTTGACCATGTTCGGCCACTACAATGAAGACCCTGACGCAGAGGTAGATCCTGGATTCGCAAGGTTGAGTTGTGTCAAAGCCTCCAACGGATCGGTCGCGTATAGCAGCGGGTCTGATGCTGGAACTGATGCTGGAGATGCCAGTGATGGTGATAAGGCTGATGATGAAGGTGCCGCAACGACATTGCACACGGCACCCCCAACGATTATAGCATTCTTGCTGTTGTTAATAAGCTGGTTTATGTAGTAAATTCTGATTCCTTAATAGCTCCCTAATATTAAGTTTAATTGTTACAATGACCTCGGCCGAGAGGCCAGCTATAATATGACGACAGGGTGTGGAGAAGAGCTCAGGACCTTGATGGCCAACCAATTCGCCTTGAACTATGCTCGCCACATTTTGGCAAGGAAGATCTAATAATGCTGTTGCAAGTGTCGTATCACTGAATGGAGCAGGCTTGTTTTACACCATCTCATCTGAGATTGTTAACCCTCATTCTCTGTCGCATTAGGCAGTGAAACTGCCAAAAACGCATCCCACGCATAACAAACACCAACGAATTCAGCACTAATGGGCCACTGCCGAGTCTCAGGGCGTGTGATAAACTGAGTTTCATGTTCGCTGTACGCATTGGGGTGAATTAAACAAGGTTTTGCAATACTTCTGAGCTGCAAGCATGCTGCAACCCATCAACTTTGATTCGTCAAGAGGCGACGTCTCCAGATGGTCCCGCTATGACCTCTATTCTGTTCCTCAAAAGGCAGCTCAATAGCTCTACCCACGGTAGGCCCAGTTTCTTAACCTCTTTTGTTTACGCATCTTGCCGCCAACCGCCTCTCATCACCATGACAGCCGCCCCGAGCAAGCACCGCATACAGCTCTTCAACCCGGCGTCTAGAGTAACCGGTGACTTCCCCCAATTTTCGCGGCTTCCTGCTGAGCTCCGGCGTATGGTGTGGGAACAAGAACTCGGCTATGAACGTTTCCTCCGAGTCGATCTTCAAACCGCTACTCCCACTCGCAGGATCACCAGGAACTACAATGTGGTCTTGGAGGGGCAGGCAATAAGCAAGCTATTCCACGTCTGCTCTGAGTCACGGTATCTTGCTTTGGACTTTTATCGAGTCCACGTACCTTGCAGGTACCACCATCGCAGCCGAAAGCGGAATGGAACGTTTTATTTTAATCCTGAGCTGGATACGGTGGGCATCACTGGGGCTGAACATCTTGCCGACTTTGCTCACAAGCTCTGGAGTCACGACAAACAGCATGTTGGTCTTATCAACGTGGCGCTGAATCCGAGTATCAGCGACAAATTCTGGTCGTTTGAGGATAGGCTACGAGGTCGGCCACCATCAGACGTGCCCCTTCTAAAGCAAGTGGTTTCCAGATTCGAGCGAGTCATCTTCATGTGCGATGGTGGAAGAGATGGCTTGTTCCTGGGCCCCCCTACGGGGCGACAGACATCCGCTTTGGAGCAACATGGCGTGCACCGCGCTCTCCCGATTATGGCTACCATCCCCAGGTTCGACCGGTTACCACAGGACCCCAGACCTATAGAGAGACTACAAAAGGGGATTCACTTCCATTTTTATAAATCCCGAGTTGAGTTTCAAGGTTGGCTTAGCCTACTCAATGCGTGGGGGGTGCAGTTTAACCACCCAGTCGACTACCACATCATGGTCACATATGAAGGCTGTGAAGCCAAAATAAACAATAGAGATGATGCTCTGAGATGGGTCCGAGAGGAAAATAAGCTATGGAAGTCGGATTTTCGACGGAAACAGAGAAATGGGGATGTTGGACAGGAGGTGGTTGTGGAAGAACCGGAGCAGGTGGCTCAACCCGTCATAGGGTTCTGGTTATTTCCAATTGATGCCTTGCCTCCCTTATCCTCAGGATTTTTGGCGCAGCCTTGGAGGCAGCCTTGGATGGCCACAGACACAATCGATATGTCCAAGCCCAAGCCTCAACTGTGTTTGATGCACTTGCCATAGCTCGCCTCAGGACAGCGGTCAATGACGCAGAAACCCAAGTTGATAACACGAATAAGACCTAGACGTATTGCGCGAGAATCCATATGAAATATTCTACTGGGTGCGGGCTTTTGCTCTTAACATTGACTTGACGCCATCAAAGTGTCTCAGTCCTGATTGAGGCCCGACTTACCTCGAGTGCCTTTGGGCTAGATTATCCTCTGATTTGCTTGTTTGCAAAATTTCTTGAAAGATATTGGTAAGTGACGAGTAGGAAAAGGTCTGACTAATTTGAATTGATAACCTATCTTCCCTGTTCGTTAGATCAGCCTCCGCTGTGTGTTTCAGTATTGCATTCGATAGTCACAAGCCCCCACGTCATATTCGTCCTTCGAGATCTGGGCCGATATGCGCTGTTCCCGCCCAAAGTGTATGTGATGACCCGACATATTACGGATCCAATTGGATAGGTTTGATCTTGACATCACACCGCCATGAACTCCCTTTCCCCTCAATTGTGATCAAGGTCGTGAATCACTTTCCGCGGGGATTTAAGCCGACGACGATCGTGGCCTTGGCCAAATTACGCAAACTTATGAGCATCAGCTACTAGGTGCAGGATTCTGCACCATATGCGTTGTATTAATTCTGTAATAACAAATGTAGCAGAGTTGCTTTCTAAACCAAATAACACGGCGTTTGGTCGTATTCAGCCGTTGCATGTCAAGCAACTTCTTTTGTAAGCTAGCAGGAATGCGGAGGACACAGCGAGGCGGAAGAGTCATTCCCATCACAATCTTGCCCCTCAACGCATGCTAGTCAAGCTGCAGCGTCACCAGTGGCACATGTTTTAAATGTCAGCACGTTACTGGTTTGTAAGTGGATTTGATGGCCCATGAGTGGAAGCTGAGATGAAAGTGGCTGGCTGAGCCAAGCCAAAAGGAGCATCCTGCAGGATCGACAACGGGAGCGAATGGACTTAAATCCGGGGTAAACGGCCCGGCCAACTTTGTTGTGGCTGATAAAAGGAAGAATAGTAACCGGTAGCTGGTCTGCTGTATGTAACTTTCCCTAAGAGTACAAATCAAGAAACCTGACAACTGAAAGCATGGGAATCAACGAGACTCTTTTTGGTGCCCAGCGTGGCCTACCCCTCCCAGCCTCTTTTGGTCAAGTTTTGACTATCCACCTCAAAAGCCACGATGATGAGGCCAAAAAGTCCATTCTCAATATCATACGCGATCTAGCAGATGACATCGCCAGCAATTCCTCCAAATGCGGCCTTGTAGCCGCGTTTTGCCCTCAACTCTGGGGTTCGTGGAATAGTCGGGAGATACCCATTCACACCGAGATTCTTGACCGCAAGATCAAGTTTCGCAACACTGGCGGCGACGTCCTTCTCTTCGTCAAGGCCCCCTCAAAGGAGTTGGCAGCCAAGCTTGTAGGAAAGATTCAGAAGCGCCTCGATGATGTCTCAAAAACCATCGACAAGGTTGTGGCAGGCAAACGAAAGGATATTCGTGTCGGCGGCGGGCGCTACGTTGATGGCATTACCAACCCCAACGATCCCGTCAGCCTGGCCGAAGACATCCTCATCAGCACGCCAGAGGCCTATCGTGGTGCCAGCTTTGCCTTTACTCAAAAGTTCACCTTTGACTGGCCTCGGATCGCGACTCAGGGTGGAGACTCTGAGGATGAGATGGTCGGACGCAATCCAGATGGCGCTTCACTGCCACAACACGCGACGCATTCGCACATCCATCGCGCTCATATCAGGGACAAGAATCAAGACCAGCGTAAGATTCTGCGTCAAGCACTTTCCTTCGGTAATAGCGGGGGCCATGCTGGCCGGGAGAAGGGACTCATGTTTGTTGCGTTTTGCAATGAACAGCCACGTTTCGAGCATGTTCTCAAACATCTCTTGGGTCCTGAGCCAGAGAACCCACTTGACAGATTGATGGATGTGGTCAAGGCTCACAGTGGAGGCTACTGGTATGTCCCGGCTGCAAAGGAGTTGGGGGTTCCCGCCGTCTCGAACCTCGACGACGTCGTTGAGGATTCGCACTGGGATGTGAGGAGTCCTAATGGCTATCTCTTTTACAACTCTCAAGACTATCTACATCAGATGTCACAAGGTCACTATGTTGGCAAAGATCCTCCCAACGATCGGTTGCTCAGCTTGTTGGGGAGGACATTCTCCCATTGGCGCGATGGATGGATGGACAAGCGAAACTTCCCACGACTTCCTCACTTGACCAAGTTCTACCCCAAGGATCAAGAGAAGAAAATCAGAGAAGAGCCTGTGCCTGTCCGCAAGGCTCTTGCAAATCTCAAGACACTTACGCTGTCTCTCTCGGCTCCAGATTCCGAAACGGCTCGCTGGAATGGCTTACTCCGCATTGAGCCCAAGGAACTGATTGTCGGCGTGATCCCGGACTTTACACTGGGCCGCGGAAAAGAAGTCATCCCCTACTTGTCAGAAGAGGAGACCCTTGCAGCTTGGTTGCAAGGAACACTCAATGAATGGTCTGCCATGGGTCATGTGGTTCCCGACTACGAGCGCGTGGTTCAACAGGGCTTGGGCAAGCTCCACGATGACTTGCAGACCAAGTATGACAACGCCAATAAGGCCAAGGACCCCAAGGCTACCTTCTTCCGATCAGCCCTGCTGTCTATCCAGGGCGTGCAAGGCTATTTGCGCAATTGGAAGATCATTGCCGAAGAGTCAGCCTCCAAGGCCACGGATCCGGAGGACAAGGCCAATATGGAAGATGTCTCTAAGCGACTGGCTCACCTCGTGGACCAGCCACCGCGGGACTTCCAGGATGCTGTGCAGCTGGTTTTCTCTGTGCATTGCTGTCTACATCTTGTCGGCGAGTTGACTGCCTTGGGTCGTCTGGACCAGATTCTCTGGCCATTTTTGGAAAAGGACAAGATCACTCTAGACCGCGCGCAGGAGATTGTGGATTGCCTGTGGCTCAAGATCGGAGAGAATGCGTTTGTGAACCGCGCCTTCATCTACGATTATGTGTCATATGGAACCACAGCTGTCTGCGGTGTGGGAGGGAACTTCCCTCAGGGCGGTGGTATCAACCAATGGGTGCAGCAAGTCACCGTTGGAGGGTACAAGGCGACGGATGGGGATGTTCCAGAAGGCGGCGCGAACAAGGTTACTATGCTGTGTCTCAAGGCCTCGAGGCGCATTCCCGTCAACGCTCCGACTCTTTCGCTCCGAGTATACAAGGACATGCCCGATGAGTATTTGGACGAGGCCGCCAAAGCAATCCTTGCAGGCGGCGCGCAGCCAATTCTCTACAACGACGACAAGCTGTGCAAGGGCTTGTTGAACTCGGACAGAGATTTGGTCACCAAGGCATGGTCGAGAAACTACGCTGCTGATGGTTGCTACGAGCCCATGTTCGCGGGTGCGTCAGAGTTCACCTTCAACAACGTCCAGCCCCTTCTCGCTCTAGAGCAGACGATCAACCAGGGAGCAACATACGGTGCTGCTGGGCCAGAAAGCTTGCGTGGATTGAAGCAAACGTTTCGCTCGCTGCCGGCTGCCAAGATCAAGTCCTTTGAGCAACTGCAAGGCATCTTCTTGGATCAGCTCGAATGGCTGGTCATCCAGTGTTACAATGTGATGCTCGAAAATTATGGCAACCTCGCCGACATCTGCCCTAGCCCATTGCTCTCTGTCCTCATCGACGGATGCGTCGAGAAGGGTATCGACCTGACCAACGGTGGTGCGCGCTTCCACATCATGGCGCCGTTGTGCATCGGAGTCTCCAACACCATCGACTCGCTTTTCGCCATCCAAAAGCTAGTCTACGATGACGACACTGCCATGACAACCTTACCCGAATTAGTAGACTGTCTGATCAACGACTGGGGATTCAACATGATTGAGCCGTTCCAGGACCGCCATCTGGGCGCTGCTAGCGCTGCCCAGTACGGCGTTCGGTATCAACAGCTCAGGGCCATCGCGCTCGCGTTACCGAAATGGGGAAGCGGAGACGAAGAAGTGAACCGTCTTGGCGACTGGCTGATTGAGCATCTTGTCAAGCTTTGCGTCGACAAGATCAAGTCTCCCGCCCTGAAGCCGCAACTTGACCGGATCGCCAAAGCATACGGCGAAGAGCTAAAGTTTGTCATCACCCCTGGCATTGGCACATTTGAAGGCTACGTCGGCGATGGCGCCGGTTGCGGCGCTTCAGCCGATGGTCGCCGTAACGGCATGCCGATCGCGTCTGACCTTTCTCCAACCCCGGCTGCCCAAGATTTACCTGCAAACCCAGCTTTCCGAAACATCTACCAAGCCATGAAGAGTTACGAATCCGAGGCTGTCACGTGTGGACTCTCCAACGCGTCGCCAGCAGACATGAACATTGACGAAGCATTTCCACTCGATGACCTGAAGAAATTTGTCAAGCAGTATGCTCAAGGCAGTGTCGGTGGTAACTTGATCACTTTGACATGTGCAAACGTGAAGACGTACCAAGAGGCGGTCAAGGATCCGGAAAAGTACAACCTGTTGAGGGTCAGAATGGGTGGGTGGACTGAGTTTTATGCCACCATGTTCCCGGAACATCAAGAACAGCATCAGCGGAGGCAGTACTTTACGCCTTAGACAGAACATAGGTAGGAGAAGCTACAGAAAGTCTGGAATAATGAAATTCTTGATTTGATCTTATACATGACAAACTCTCAATCTCTTCAACCGTCAGTTATCGTCATGCTCTCGCCAGTATGTAGACCTGTGCCACCCTAGACTGGGGTCAGTGGACGCTGTTGATCGTCTCCGTTGAAGACTGCGGAGTACCCCACTTGGCTCCACTGCTAAATCACTATCAGACGCTGTGCAGAGTTTAGTGGCCAGCTGTTTTTACCTTATGAACAAGCGAATGGCCGTGATTGGCCTGGACTTTGATCGTGATGTTCAGCGCGCGCCTGCCCCTGGCCTAACGGCCCCAGGCAAACCTTAACAAGAGCGGAGCAGCTAGGACCGGATTCCATCATTGCGATCAGCGCTTGTTGGTGGAGCGATTTTAGCAGATACGACTGTGGAAATTAGGGCAAACGGCGCGCTGTCAGCTGTGCCTTGTTTTGGATTAGTGCTCGCCCGGTAGCCACTCACTGGGGCGCGAAGCCGTTGGGAACTCAGCTGAAGGCTGGGGTTTTCTATGGGCCGAATCGATAGTCTCAATAGTCTCATGCTAGGACCTGATTGCAACTCCACTCTTTCGAGACTATTGAAGCGGGTGCGGGAGACTCCCCGTGAGCTCCGCCTGATTAAAAAGAAGCTATAGTATGGGGAAAACGACATTCACTTTTCCTCTCATTCAACAAACTTGAGTCTTTCTTTCAGCATCACCAGCTCAGTCATTCGTTTTAGTTTCACCATGGTCAACGCAAAGAGCTTCATTGCTGCCTTGGCCTGCGCCGGCTTTACCGCTGTCCAGGCCGGTCCTTGCAAACCATCCACGACTCAGACCACCGATGCGGCGGTCACTTCCTCCACAGAGTCTGCATCCTCGACCACCATCTCCTCTGTCGAATCCACGACCGAGGCTACCTCGACAACTGAAGCTACTTCTACAACCGAGCTCACCTCCACTACTGAGCTCAGCACTACTACCACTACGGTCGAGACCACATCCACATCTGAAGAGTCAACCACCACCACCGCAACTGCTTGTCCTACCCCGATAGCGTGTAACAACCTTGGCTTTGACTGGGCCTACTACAGCAACCCGGCACAAAACACCGACACCACCTACTCTAACTTCCACCCTGATTCATTCAAGAGGGTGAACCCACTCTACGTCGGCACCACACCCTATGTCGGAGGTCTTTACCAACCAGGCTCTGGTAATGCTCCAGGTCCCATCTACGGCTCCACGACCAACCTAAACCTCGACTACTTTGCGCTCAACCACCATGCCTACATCTACGCGTGTGAAACGGGAACTTACAGGTTCAACATCCCTTACGCCAACGATGCTGTTTACTTGTGGCTTGGTGCCAAGGCTTATGCTGGCTGGACTGAACAAAATGCCGACGCAAAGGCTCGCTACAACCAACCCGATCACATTGCTGGCTCGGCCTCCTTTAACATTGACCTCCCCGCTGGCGCCTACGTGCCCATTCGCTTCGTCTACGGCCAGGCTCAGTACGGTGGCGGATTTTATTTCACCATCACCACCCCGAGCGGCCAGGTCATTGTCAGCAACGAGGCGAACGACAGCCCATATGTGGTTCGATACTCATGCGATAATATCCTCGCGCCTCGGTATCCGGCATTTGGAAGAGAGATCTAAGCGACAACTTGATTTGTTGTCGGGGGATAAGGTCGGGGGCTCCGTGGTATAGTAATCTTCTTGTACATGGACAGGTAGATAGCCTTAATTACATTGAATACCCACCCGGGGCAGTCGACAGTATTTGAGGTCGAGTCACCGCTAGCCTTACATTCTCCGGGTATAATTTCTAATCATTACGCTTTTATGACATCCAATTAATGCACGTGATGTCGGGTCCTTCAAGTACAGGGGAGTCAATGGACATGGCGAGATGACGTGCAAATGAGACTGTTCATCACTCACACCAGGAGAATGAAAATCTAGAACTGGCATACAGTATGTATCCGAAACAACATCCATCACTACAAACGTTGTTTGCACAATGATAGTAATGAAACAAGAAACGTATGTGGGGTACACCTGTTTGGCTGACGCCGCAAGCTGGGTTGGTAGGATTGCAACCTTGAGTCTTCCGCATTCCACTCTGAGACCCCAGCTTCGCAAGCAAGAGTCTAGATCGCAATATTGGCTGACTCTGCGGTCTGACTTGGAAGGATGGTTATGTGTGGACATTGGAACGCGATGCAGACGCTAGCCATGTGAGGCCTTCCACGGTCTGTTCAGCTATTGAGAAACTAGGTTTCGCTGCGCAGGCCTCAAGTGGCTGGCTGACGTGTGTGATGATCGCTATTCACATTTCAGCCCCCGCATTAGTCTTGGCTAGGAATGCCCAATTCTTCATGCCCAACCTGTAGAACGCGAGTGGTGTATTCCCTTACAACCAAAGGTCGCCTCCATTACCCCTCCAATACGCAACTAACGTAAGACGAGGTAGGAGGGCTATGATACTGATGATCAACAACAATCAAGCTAGATAGGTGTAGCTTGGTGCATATTAAGGGTGCGGCATATCCCCAAGTGTGATTTGCTGTCGTCCTTCAGTGCCTTTTTCTTCAAGACGTGGCTTGCCGAGTGCTGCCGCCTTTCTGCCCGCGAGGTCGCAAAATGGGATTGCAATGGAGGAGCGTTCGGCGAGTGAACACAATGTGGCGCTTACCCCGCGATCAGGTATTGACTGTTGTTTCTAGTTTGGGGTTCTAGTAGGCAATTCGACACTTCATGGCTGAAGGTGGCTTCGGGGAGAAGAATGCTAGCATCTGGGGCAAGCGACAGGACTACGCAGACAGTTAACTGCATCATGAATATAAAAAGGCCATCTCTTCCACCATCAGTTCATGAATTCGGCTCTAAAGAAGCAATTCTATCTATAGGAACAGGAAAAATTCATCATCTATTTATTGCATCATGGTTGGACTCGATAAAAAAGCCGACCTTTCCATCAGGAATCAGTGGGCCCGTCAGCACGCTGTCCAAGCTATCAAGCATGAGTGGAACAAGATCGTCGATCGCAACAAGGACTCCGCTGAGCTGGCTCCTATACCGCGAATTCCGGACCAAAAGCCCCTCCCCAAAGCTCCAAGACCCCCCAAGGCTTCCCAGCCGGGTGATCCTGCGAAAGCTGAACATCGTGTCATCAACATCGGAATTGTAGGCGCCGGAGCGGCTGGTTTGTTCACGGCTCTGGTCTTGCACAATCTCAATGACGAGTTGCGCAAGAAGACTCTTCCTCTTGCTTTCGACTATGATATGTATGAGGCCGCCGGACCGGAAAGAGTGGGCGGTCGCCTGTTCACCTACAACTTTGGAGGCGCTCCCGACGTTCATGACTACTACGATGTCGGGGCTATGAGATTCCCGCACAACCCTGTTATGAAGCGGTCAGTTTACGTTCTGCAATTGGCTGGATATGACAGTCTGACCGAACTTTTAGTGTCTTTGAACTCTTTCATAATCTGGACATGAAAGAAATTGATTTGGAGAAACATCCGGATGCCAAGGATGGGCACCTCATCACATACTACATGCAGAACGGTGGCCCCGATTCCAAAGCAAAACAGCCTTGGTGCTACAACGACATCACTGCTTGGGGTAGCAGCTATTCAAGCCTCAAAACAGAGGGCAACGATGACCCATTTCAAATTGCCGCTGACGGCAGTATCGAAAAAGGGCGAGTTTTCAAAACAACCAAAGTCTATGACTCTGCTAATCATGATTAATCTTACTAGTCTACTGGCATCCGACCCTGACACTATCATGAAGGCCAACATTGCACCACTAAGAGAAGCACTGAAGAAGGATGCCGAGCAGAACCCTCCTGGAGAGTCTGGTTGGAAGCTGCTCATGGAGTACGACACGTATAGCACGCGCCAATTTCTTGGAACGTAAGTGATTTCAGCCCCTTTCTAATATCGACTGACAATGTTTGACTTGCCGATTTCACCAGCGCTCACCCCGAGATCACACTTCCGGATGGAATGCCACCACCGCCGTACAATTACAGCACTATTGAATGGCTAGAGACTTTTAACGGGTGAGTTTGCCTTGGGTGTGTTTGAATTCGCTAACACCTTGAAAGAGGTACAGACTGGTACGACCAGGCTCACAGCGAGACTGTTCTTGAATCTCTTGATTTTGAGTTCTTTGAGAAGACCAAGTGGTCCTGCGTCATGGGTGGCGCACAGCAGCTGGCCAAGAGGATGGAGGGCAGGATCAAGAAGAAGCCCAGATTCAATTCTCCGGTCACCGCGATCAGAGCCTTGGACAAGATGAAAGTTGAATTGGACATTCGAAACGAAGATGCCATTCACACCAAGTCGTACAACGCTGTCTTTAACACCACAACTCTTGGATGTCTGCAGCGTATCGATACCCGTCAAGCTGGCCTGCGATACCCCATAAAACAGGCCATTCGCTCGCTGGGCTACGGCACATCATGCAAGGTCGCCATCAAGTTCAACCGAGCGTGGTGGATTCACGATCTCAAAGACTACAACATAAAACAGGCTGGACTAGGCCACTCGGACCTCTCCTTGCGCACCTGCGTTTACCCTTCCTACAACATCTACGATGACCCGTCCAAGTCAGCTGTGCTTTTGTGCTCCTACACGTGGCAGCAGGATTCGGATCGCCTCGGCTCGCTCATGTCGACCAACCCGAATCACGCTGAAAAGGTTGCCGATGAAGCGGCCCTCAAGGAATTGCTCCTCCGAGAATTGGCCATTCTACACAAAAATCCCGAGATGAGTGAGGAGGATCTCTACAAGCTCATCAAGGATAGCTATGTCGACCACCACGCCTGGAACTGGTCGACAGACCCCAACACGGCGGGTGCCTTCGCCTTCTTCAGGCCCCAGCAGTTCACTTCTATGTGGAACAAGCTCATCCAGCCATCTGGAGACGTCATCATTGTCGGAGAAGCTGCAAGCCCTCACCATGCCTGGGTTGTCGGCGCACTCGAGAGTGTTATTCATGGCCTCCACGCTTGGATGGGTGCAAATACACATGTCCACGGCATGCAAGAGGCCAGGGATATCCTGGCCAAGTACCAGGAGGGGAATCCTTTTGTCGGTCTGCCACCGTACATGGATGAGAACATGTCCCAGTGGCACTCTATGCTTGGAATGGTCCATAGAGATGAACATTTGAAACGCCTGAACAGTTCTGGCGATGCTAAATCCCCAGCTTCCCTGCTCTCGAGCTTGGATTTTGAAGCTTTTCATAGCTCGTGAGCCTGCCATGGGCTCTTACGCAAAGGCAACACTATTGTTCCAAACTCAGATTGATCATCATTATTTCTCTATCAGATTTAGTTGTAGTAATTGAGTGGTTTCCCAACTCTTGATTGCGTTCCTAGGCTAACAAGTGCCCTGGTAATCTGGTATGGTCTAAGCACTTTGTCGGTGATACTGATTAACTACTAAACTCCCTGTTGAAGTGAGCACTTCTATGTATCAACATTGCTCGGAATTATCTAGAAATACTGTTTACTGATATTGAAATATCACAGCAAAGAGTCAAACTAGGCGCCAAAAGAATCCGATAGTCTGCTACTTGGTGCTTAACGCAGAAGCACGCTGATGCGTTTCTCCGA
This sequence comes from Fusarium sp. JS1030, assembly GCA_000966855.1. NCBI lineage: Eukaryota > Fungi > Ascomycota > Sordariomycetes > Hypocreales > Nectriaceae > Fusarium > Fusarium sp. JS1030. The sequence continues at coordinate 784,174 of JWIW01000082.1, forward strand.
CATATGCTAACACATAGAACGAGAGGTAAAGAAAGGAAACATCTACATATCGAATCCATAGCCAAAACTTTCCGAAACAATCAATAGTGGCAGAAATACGCATAGCTACACTGCCATGATCAACCTGTCAACAGTGTCCAGTACCTCTCATGCCAGTAGACATGAGCGTATGGAACACTTGGTCTTCATCCATCCCCATGTCCCCTTTAGAAAGTATTCTTCTTGTCACCGGAGCAGCTGTGCTTCTTTCCGTGGCCTTTGGCCATGCGCTTCCACTTGGCCAGATTACGGGCGACAGTGCGCTTGCTGGAGGGGTTAGCGCTGGATGAATCCCGGGGAGGAATACCATCGAGGCTGAGAGCAAGCCTGGAGACAACGTAAGCAGCAGCCTTGGCGTTTATGGTGATGGCATCCCAGTTAATGTTGTTGATGTCGTCGCAGGCCTTGTGGTAGCACACGTCGTAGGGATAACCGGCGCCAGTAAAGAGACCGGATGATGGGATACCGGCCTCAACGAAGCCAACAAAATCGGAGTCACCACTGAAATGCCTGAATGTGTCAGAGTTTGTGATTGGGGCCGGGATTTAAGACACTTACTCGTACTCGGTAGGGTAGCCCTGCTTAATGAGGTAGTCGAGGAGGAGATGACCACCAGTCTTATCATCGTCGTCATCAGCGTAGACGTGGAAGAAAGGGTGCGGCGAGGCTGTCATATCAACATTGATGTAGAAGCGGATCTTGTCGGCCTCATCACTAGACAACTGAGACACGTAGTAGCTGGAGCCGATCATGCCGCTCTCCTCGGCCCCCCACCAAGCCAAGCGAATCTTGTTTGTGTATCCCGTGTACTTGGTGAGGGTGCTAGCGAGCTCAAGCACAGTAGCCGTGCCGCTCCCGTCGTCATCGATACCCGGGCCCATCTGAACCGAGTCCAAATGGGCGCCAATCATGACAACGTTGTCAGGGTCACCCTCCTTGGTCTCAGAGATGATCTGCCAGGTCTCACGGTCCTCTACAGTGGAATCGACAACGAGCGTCACTTCGATCGTCCTGTTGGCATCGAGTTGCTTCTTCCAATCCAGACCCTGCTCCTGGGTAAGGATGGCGACGGGAGCCAAGTCGCCATAGTCCTCGTCGTCGAGGGAACCCGACTGGATATTGGGCCCAGGGGCGTTGTTGATCGCCAGAACGCCAACCACGCCCTTGCTCTTGGCAATCTTGAGCTTATGACCCAGGGGACAGCCACCACGCTTGACAAGTGCAATTTTACCGTCGACATTGAAACTATTCCACTGGTCTTCGAAACAGCCAGAGCCACGCTTGTCATCGATAGGTAGAGCAACAAGATTGCCTGTGACACCACCAGGAAGAGGAGTCGGGTTGTTATTCTCGACCGAAGAGATGTTCTTGAGCTCGCCATCAGGCCCACGTACAGAGATATGATACGTGGTGGAGAAGGTGTAATTGAAAGGCTGAACAGTAGTATGGAAGTATTCGCCGAATTGACCGATCACGCGGCCAAGGACAAAGTCCAATGAGGCATTGTAGCCCGGGAAGCCAAAGGCGCGGTTGCCTCCGTTTTCTCGAGCAATCCGGTCTAGGTTTTCAAGGACATCTCTGAGTCTACCCCGTTGTTAGTGACCCGGAGTGATTACAGATCGATTGACTGACCCGTCCTCCTGAATATCGGCGGCGGCCTTCTCGGGCGTGAGGTCTTCGTAGGAGAGGGCGCTGCTAGTCAATAGACTAGCGAGAAAGAGACTCCGAGCTTTCATGATGAGAAAGGATGCTTTAGACGATATGGGGGGGAATCGGTTGAGGAATTAGAGCATGAGATAATGATCTGGAATTAATCACTTCGCCGTGGGACGAGGACATTTAAATAGGTGAACAAAAGTACGTACAAGTGACCCCATTAACTAGGAAATTGTGTCATTGCCATGGGTAAGATTTCATCCTCGATGAAATATCTTCGAAACATACGGCGCAAAACACAGAAGTTGCACTAAGCCGCATTTCTATGAGTAGATAGAGAGACAATCAGCCTTATCGGCTCCTACCAAAAGTACCGGTGACATTGAGGTGAGAGTAAGGTGTCATCAAGTGGAGAAACCAGGGACGGGATCGACAGGCAGCCCCAACACTAGAATGTCATTCGTGGAGGCGTATAAGACGGCTGTGCACGTGTACGGGATACCAAATCAACCACTGTTGAAAATATGAAGGAATAATAAATGCTACGTCACACCGTTTTCGAGAAGCAAGTTTAAAGTCCCGTTCAAAGACCCCTGACAGGCTATTATACGACTTATCAAATACGGTTTTAAACATTAAGCTTGAAACGCCGAAGCTACTTCAGAAATCCTCGAAGTGCGTGCGCAGATCCACTCTAGGTAGAGGTAATCTTATACGCAATGCGTACATCGATTGTCCAAATTTCATTGCAGATTACCCACTTTGTCTGCACCCTGTTCGAATTGGCATACTCACTACTCAAGGTAAAGCTTGTTCACGAATAACCCTATTCATAACACACTATTTCAACATTACATGCCGTAGTTAACTGGAGGAAGAATGCCCGCCCTACTCTGAAAACTGGGATTCTTTCTCAACCTTAGCCATACCGTCACAAAGCAAAAGACTGCTGTCTATGGGAATGGCATTTCGTAGAGACTACTAGAGGACATTTAACGTCATCAGGTGCCGTGAAGGCAAGTCATGTCTGTATGAAGGGTCACAAAGAGAGCCAAAAAGGATTCGGCCTTATCCAGTTAAGGAAGGCGTCTCATCCCAGTTGAATTAAACGGTTATCTTCGGCTGAAGTCACAAGTCTCTCATTTAAAGTTCCTCGGAGTCAAGGTCCTTGGGCTCGCGCCGAAATCCGCAGCCAGGGCCCTTCCGGACCAGATCGCTTGCATTAAGTTGCACCAAGTGACCGTTGTCGAGATAATCCTGGACAGTGATGCCCTGGCCGAGGAAGAACTGTGTACCAAAGCCTGGCTGGCCAAACCAAGCCCTGATAGGTCCAGCCTGAACAGTGAAACTCCTCGTGACATTGTAGACATGATAGTTGTTGGGAAACAGCTTTTCCTTGTCTGGGATAAGGTTGGCAGGGTGCAGAGCCCGCTGTGAGAAAGGAGCTGTGGCAGGGGAAATAAAACGGCCTGTGAATGTCAGTTAGACTACTGTCTTCAACATCGATGTCCGCAACTCTACATACCAGTGGGATAGCCAAATCGATCAACGAACGTTCCAGGTTTCAGATTCACAAGTGCTCGGATGGGCAGTTCATCCTCATCAAGTTCAAATCCATTCTTCTCTGGATACTTCCATCCAGCCTCCCGGCCGTCCACCTTGGTGTCGTTCCACCACAGCTTCAGGAATTCGTTCGGAGTGAGGCCCCCAAAACGGTCGTAGTTAGCAATGAATGTGCCAAGGGGCAACTTGCGGGGAAGCTCTGTAGGCCCAAGGCGCCAATCGCCACAGATGTAGTCTTTGTTATCGGAACGCTGTACCCATGCACCACTGCAGTCGCATGCGCCTTCGGTGATTGGCTCTTCCAGCTCCAGAGGAAAGGCGGAGGTAAGAGAGAACCCCAGGAGGGATGACAGGATAAGGGATGGCAGCATGATGCTTGAGAACTGTTTGACAGATGGGAAGCGGAGACTAGGTAGTGGAAGGGTGACTGCTTGTCAATTTGGATGACCAACCCTGTCGCTTTTATAGACATTTTTTCAGCTTGGGCTTGCCTTTTTTGTTGAGCACGGCGTCTTGGCCGTACTTGAACTGATCCGAATCAATATTCTTAGCTGTTTCAACGCCATGGCTTGGCTGATCTGGGGAGATTTGGTATAACACGACCTAAATTCCGTCCCGTGCCGCGCCTCGCCCGCCCGGCTGCAAGGATTCATGGGCTCGTTGGAGCAATATTAGTCTAGCTATCGGCAATTGGTTACTTTGAACGTCCGCAGCGCATTGGGATCAACCGATAGCTTCTAATAGTTCATCCCAAGTTGGTATAGCTTACGGGTCGGACCATCGGCTCAGCTACGACTTTGGCTGAAGTGGCGTCGATGGTCCGGGCGGATAAGACCGTGAAATACTCTCCACGGTCGCGGAGAACATAACAGGCATTGGCGTGATTTTTAAGCCATGGCCATTGGTTGAATACTGATAGTCCATTTCGTATTTCCCCCAATCGAGTCCAGAATCGTCAATTGAGGCTGGCTGGCTGCGTCGCTAACCTGGCTTGCGCATCATACAACTTGTCTTATCTCTCCCTTCTATGGCACAGCCCGCTACAGAAGACCCCCTGCACCAACCTGTGCTCACCACTACTTGCGGGTCTTATACTCCGTACTAGCAGCGTGATTTGTGGAGGTGAGGTACTCTTCCCCTCATGATAGGAATGAGCTTGCGCCGTTTAGCGATTCAACTGCGCCGATCTTTGCCACCAATGAGCACATCTATGGACCGGACTTCGATCGCATGATTCTTTTTGTGAGAGACAACTCAAGAATTTGACTCCACACGGGTCGAGGGGCTGGGCCTACCGCAGCCAGCCGGGAATAGGTCCCTGAATAATGACAATCGGGCTTATATAAGTGTGTCTCGTTGCTGTACCCTACGGCCGCCGATAAGAGTGGCCGCTACAAAGCAAGACAGAAATGGTGCCAAATGACGGGACACGTTAGATTTTACGTGGGCTCATCGTGGAGCCTTCCTCCGTGTCATTAAGAATATCAACCATTTAATCACAGAATCTATTTCCAGAATAATCGATAATTGCATGGATACCAGCTCTCCAACGCCGTCTTTGCTGAATGTAGTATGCAAGTTGCTGCCGTTTAGGGAACCGAGGCTTTCGTACGAGAAACACAAGCATTAGAAGGGGTTCGAGCAAATCATCAATATCAAGTCTATTATAGAGCATCCAGGGCTTGAAGCAACAAGTAATAAAGTGTCATCAACAGTTATCTATAAGACTGCAGTAGTTCTTCACTGTTGGCTTGCCGAGTCTGACAAACAACGGCGTACCTAAGCTTTAATCAATCTAGTGTGCCAATTTCAGATGCGTTTATTAAGACGTGCTATAAAGCTTCTACTTACGAGATGGGTCAATATTCAATCAGAGACAGACGGTGTGGCAAGCAACTAGGCTTAGGACTTCCCCAAAAACGTGCCATGGCGTGCGTCCTGTTCAGGCAAGCCCCCAACACTTCGTTACAAAATCTATGGCATAGAGGTCTACATCCATCAATGACACGTATCAAATAGTTAGGCGGTCCTACAATCTGAAAGGATCACTAATTCCATCTCGATTCAGACTCACCAGTGGTCGCAATACCTGTCACTTGTCCTCGGAGTGAGACGGTGTTGGAGTGTCTAGAATGTGAGCTTCAATATCTCAATAGGCGGAGCTCTCACAAAATGTCAAGCACTACTAGCCGCTGGTCTCCTGGGTGTAGTAGACTAAGCCTTCAAGGTCACCCATCGAAAGGTTAAATTTAAAGAATTTAATCCGAGTTTACTGATACATTTGAATGAGGAAAGAGCTCTCCTGTGGACTATAGCCTCTCAATGCATGCTTTCCTAATCCACCCTCCTGGTGGGCTAACAATACTATAAGGCAGATTGGTCAAGTCATAGGGACAAAAGCGTCTTAGAAATGGTATCAAGACAAGAAATAGGCATATTGATTCTCAATAGCTCTAGATGACATGACTATTATGTCAATACTAACTCTAATATTACCTACATGGGATAGCAAAGGGCACATATGGATGCGAAGCAATCCTGGTAACCAGGTTGACGAAGAATGCAGCAAGCCGAGTTGGCCATATTGCTATGCTTGATGTGTTTACCAGCCCAGATTTGTTGACATCCAGTATTTGTAAGTGAGTATTTGTGTCGAAACTGGTTCTGCTGGCCCGGGCCACTTCTGACAGCGTCATCAAGGGTGCTACATCTGACAATATTCCACCCGAGTGTCTATTATCTAATACCCAATCTATTCATACTTACACTCATGCCAACCAGAATTTCCCAACCGCCCCATCCTCTCCTCCTTCAAAAGTCTTGTTCAAATCGTCAAGGGCAGCGAAATGTTGCGCGTGCTCGTAACCTTTCAGGCGTTCTGCTTCGGTGCGCCGCCAGTCCCATGCCGGTTCATCTCCAGAGCCCTTTGTATCACTTCCAGTCGTAGAGTCGCATGATGTAGCCTCATCTTCGTCATCTCCCGAGGTCCAACCCCCGGGACGTGGCGGCAGGAGCCCACTCTCTCCCAGCACGATGGCGGGATGAATTGTCAACCGCCCTATCTTGAATACCAGCTTGGTCATAGAAATTGCGAGGACTTTCTTCTCCCAATCTTCTGGCTTGCTTGTTGCGCTTCGCGTAGGCCAGGAACCATCAATATCCCACGACCGAGGCTTGAATGCTCCTTTCTCGACGAAGTACGACACAATGTAGAGCCACTTTCGATCCCAACTAAGAATACGCGTCCATATCTCGTATCTCACCCTCGTGGCGGAGTGGTGACCGCCAAGGGACCGATCCCTCAATCAAGAGGCTAACTAAGCCAAGGAGATAAGGTCATAGGTTCGAATCCTACCAGGGGCAACCTTCTTTCCCTTCAGAAGGCACCATTAGCAGCCTTCCTATAAAGAGCCAAAATTACTAGTCATATGTTCGAGAGCTAGGGGGGGTTTTAAGGGTTTTAATTTGCTAGCCGGTTTTCCCTCTTGCTTTTCCCCTCCTATATAAGTTACCTTAGGGCGTTAAACTTAGCTATTAGCTATAAAGGCTATAGCTAACTATATACCACTATATTAAAGATTAATATATACGCGCGAGGGTCTATTACTATATACTATAGAAGGAATAATAGAAGCCATAACTACTATATTTTTTTTTAAAAAAAAAAAAAAAATCTTGTATCTCTGATATGCTCTGAGCTCTCTCTTGAAACTGGTCTGAATAGCACCGAAAATTACTTTTACGCTGCCTTTTGCTGGTTCATTGGGCTTGGAAGGATTTATAACCATCTTTGTCTTTGCATTGTTCCAAAGACCGCGCATGGCTGGTGCCAAGAGGTGCATCAAGTGAGCACGGGAAACATCGAGGTCGGTAAAGAAGGTGCCGTTGGACTTGTGCATGTTGTAATCGATCTCAAGAAGAGGAACGTGCGATTGGCTCACGACGGGGTGAAAGAGTTTGTGGGGGCCATGGGTTGAAGATTTGAATACATAGAGATGACTAACATACGCACCAAGAACGCGAACCTAGGATATCATCACACATTAACCAATGCTCAGAGAGAACGATCTGATCTGTCAAGTTTTGCTTACACTCCACGCGAAAGGCAGCCCTTTCAGATTGGTTGCGACAACAAGCAAGGTGATGATGCGACTGAAGCTTCCAGGTCCTGTGACAAACCAGGCAAGGTAGGTGCGTGAGACGTAGGCGCCAAGGAGGATCGAAACAACACAGGCACCATGCAGTAACCGCCCTGCGACCCAAGTAGGGGAAGCCGCCGGATGTGCCTTCACGGTCATTGCCGAGATGGTTCAGGGGCTGTTAACAAGATGCAGTGATACATGTTGTTGCCACTAGAGAGGAGAGTCCGTTAGAGGAGAACCCCAAAATCTGCTTGGCAAACGCAAGTGATATGAAGCCGCGTACACAGAGGCTATGCTGGCGACCACCATTATAGCAATCTAGTAGCAAGATCCATCTTTGCCGTCGGTGGCTTACTACACAGTGGCTGATGACTGGCTGCTGTCTCGGGCTTTATGATTTACTACATGCATAACATTCATCACATTCTGTCCCACTGTAACGGCACAATGCTACATGGCATAGCCACATTGCCCAGTCTTTTAGGATTGCATCACGGAATACGCGTACGGAACATGCAATCCGGAGGAATATCCCTGACCAATCGATAATTTAGGTGTTCCAGCCCCCCTTGCGCCCCGAGACATGAGCGTCTAGGGACTGCAGAGACATATTGAGCTGTTGGTCTCGCGATAGTTTACGGGTACTCCAATTACTGAGTGATTTCTACCTGAACACAAGTCACTAGAGCACGTCTTGCTTGGCCTCATCTCCACAACCCTTTCAGCGGCATGCGAGGGCGTTCTAGACCTTCCGTAAGCAAACAATTCTTTACGGCTATGATTTGGTGAAAGCTTCGAAGACAATCAGCATGACGAATCCCTTGAAAGTTAGTGACCACTGGAGCTAAAATAGAAGTCTCATACAACGTATGAATGCTAGGACGAGGAACGGAAGGAAAGCAACTCCCTGTATTGTGACATGGCCGAAAATTCTGTCCTTTGACACGTTCCTTTTGCTGACGAGCAAGGGCAAACCAACAACACTGCGGTTGCGGACCTGTCTGTTGAGATGGCCGGCAAGGGCGTCAGCCAACACGAACCGATCGACCAACAAGAGTCACGGATCTGGGTACGTGTGGAGACAATGTGATGCCATGTTCCCTGCCAAGCTGCATCGCATCGTGGTCTAGTCAGCAAGTGGCTTAACGCCTGTCGAGTGAATGACTGTGGAGTAAGCAATCTGTGGTGTTTACTACATACCAGTCCGTCTGCAACCTGCCGGAACAAAGACCCATCATGGCTTTCTGCAGGGCCCTGGTACGTAGCGTGGCTTAGAGCTGAATGGCTTTCTTTTTTGTTTCTGGCTTAAAGCGCATTGGCGACAGGACGGAACGACCTCTTGCATTCTGTCTTTCCCGGTCGACATCACAATTCTCTTCTCGACCGAGCAGCAGTTCTTCACCTCGTCGCAACCGAATTCTCTGCCTCCAACATGTCGTCCAAGTACGATTACATCCCGGCGCCCGTTCGCAATCCCAACAACTGCCACCCGGACCTGATCGACAACTGGCTCCCGCCGTACGGATATAAGCCTAGTTTGGCTGCTGGCATCACGTTTTGCATCCTCTTTGGTCTCATCGCAGTTGCCCATACTCTGCGAACTTTTCGATTCAGAACATGGACGGCCATTCTTCTTGCCATCGGGGCTTTGAGTGAGTGTGGGAAACGTCTTCCCTGGTGCACATCAACTGACGCGGATGGCTTCCTCAGCCGAGACGATTGGGTGGGCTGGTCGCACATGGTCGGCGCATTGCCCATATAACCAGAATGCTTTCCTGATGCAGATCACGACACTCATCATTGGGCCGACCTTTTTCGCGGCTGCGTTATACGTGCTCCTGGGTTCGTTCATTGTCAACATGGGCCGTCAATCTAGCTTGCTATCGCTGTACCCCGAGTCACAGCCAGCCGGAACATGGACCGCTCCCTTGGATATGGCCAATTGGTGCAACTACCTCACCTTTGATATCATGTCCGACGTCGTCTTCAGCGCCTATTATAACCTCCTGGGCTCGGACCGTTTCCGATACATCACAGACATGATCTCCAAGTCCAACATCCGCATGTCGGTACTGGTCATCATCCCTTGGCTGACCTCCTTCAACTTCGACCACTATCGCTTCAAAGCCTCCATCATTGCTCGATTCCGCTTCCTCAAGTTCGTCATTCGCTGCGTGCGGGAGCGCGTTGAACTTGGAAAGAACAAGGGCATGGGCATCGAGATGCCCGAAGACAGCGTCAGCGGAGGAGCGGGTGGTGATGTCTTTGAGGCCCCTGACACTGCAAAGGATTCTAAAACTGGAGAAAGCCTCAAGCCAGACGAGCTTGCAAGTGAAAGTATCACACTCATCGTGGCTGGTTCGGAGACATCCTCAACAGCTATCGCATGTGCTCTTCTACGTGGCCGACAACAAGGACGTGTACAACCGGGTGGCAGCCGAGGTGCGCTCATGCCCAGATGACGACTCTCTTCCATCATGTGCCTACCTTCGTGCCTGCATCGATGAAGCAATGCGCATGTCACCACCCAACGGTGCTGTGCTCGGCCGTGAGGTGACCGCTCCTGCTGGTCTCCTTGTCGATGGTAGCCGAGTAGGAACTGGCTGTAACATGGGCGTTGGCATCTATGCCATTCATCACGACTCTCGCTACTACAAGGATCCCTTTGTCTACAACCCCACACGTTGGCTCGAGGACGATGGCTCAGGTGATAGCATCGAGCGCGCCCGTTACGCTTTCACTCCTTTCTCTATTGGCATGCGTTCCTGTGTCGGAAAGAGTCTCGCCTATCATGAGATTGCAACCACAATCGGCACCATCCTGCGCCGCGGCGACTTTTGCTTCGCAGATGGGGAGTTGGGCCTGGTTGGTCGTGGCAAAAAGGGTGCCGTTGGTGGCCGACATCGTGAGAACGAGTTCCAACTACATGAACACATTGCAGGTCACAAGAATGGCCCGTGGCTCCAATTTGCGCCTCGTGGAATCTAGATTTGAAGGGATTGCAATTCATTCGGCGGACATCTCTTTTGTATGGGTTAGATAGTATTGCGGGGGCTGTCATAACGTTAGATAACTGAGTTCCTAAGCACGGGCTGGGGCGTTTCTAGATTTAATTGTAAATTTATAATACCAATGTCAATATTACATGAGACCAGGAGTGCAGGTATCACAAGGACATGGCTTCAAGGTTCAGCTTCGCTACTGCAGCCATTAATAATTCATAATCTGAGCACCGCAGAGGTGGCTGCCACAAAGCGACGTCTCTTTTTTCCTCTATACTAGAGCCTATTGCAGATAGATTCACACTCGCTGCTATATTATATCCATCACTGCATATCAAGACTCTCAATTCATACAAGCGTGAGGGTTTCCATCTCTGGCTCTAGGCTTGTGTAGTCCATCAAGAACCATTGCAAAAAGCCCACTCGCTCATAGTCATTCGAGCCTGACCTTTTTGAAACTATAAGACCATTCGCCTGATTTCTCTCCAGGCTTTGGGATCCTATGCAAATAATCAAGATCTTGTGCTCGATCTGAGACCCGAGCTCCACATCAATGGTTTGTCCAACAGCAGACTCGTCGTCTTCGGATGCTACCATGTTCTCAAACGTCATTAGGTAAGTCCTTTCGTTCTTTACAACCTCAAACACTTCTTCAGGTTCTCCGACTTCCGTATCCCCATATAATGGGAAGTCATACGCGCAACTTCCCACCGAGAAATCTGGACGATGTGCCTTCTGACTGCTACGCAAGAGAGGGATTGTCAAACACTCAACGACGATCCGGCATGAGTTGATCTCTCCGAAGCTGTTCGTTCTATTTTGTAGGTCGACACTGTAGTCTAGCAATTTTAGATGCCAGGTTTCAGCTTGCCAGCTTAATTCTGTGTGCGCTGGGAATTCAATGCGACCATCTATAGTGGCCCATGACCATGACGGCGAGCGATAATCTTTTGCACGGCATGCGCCCTCGACCGGCTGCCACATAAGTCCCCTAGGTAGATCTATGTCCCATAGGCCGGCTAGGTACGTTGCTGTTGAGCTTCCTTGGCCAAGTGCCACGCTCATGGCAGCCGTTATGGCTGAAATGGCTGGCAACTTGTCTGAAGGGTTTGTCAACTTTCGACGAGAATAGTCTTCAACGAGATCGTAGTACTCATCGAAAAGTTTCCGACAGTCCAGTGGATATTCAAAAGAATCGCAGCGATGAAGAACAGAGTTAAGCTGGGCGCGCCGCTGAGGGAAGTTTTCGGCGCCCCCTTCCCAAGTACCATTGGCTCCCCGGAACTGCTGTGGACATTGCCAATAGATGCCTCGGATACCGTAGGTAATCGACCTTGACGACAATGAGGCTTCCTGTAGGGTCCAGCCTCGGGTGACCAGGGGACAGCTGTGCAAGAGCCTATCAAGCGTTTCATCTGTGTCGGGCTGGAAGTAGGAGAGGGTGGTGGTAGCAGCATTGGCGGCTCCGTTGAATATTTTGAGTTTGACTGGCTTTGGGCCTAGTTCCAGCGGACGGTCATTCAGGATACCGCCGCTACTGCCTTGGGATGCGGCAGCAAATATGACCGCTGCTGCGTCGCGATATATTGAGCCCATCTTGACCGACTCTTTCTCCCAGTCGTTTCTGGAATCCTGAACAATGCATAGTGAATCAATCCAGAGATAGCGGATGCCCAAGTTCCGGGTAATTAAGATGGCATCTCGAAAGTTGGCCGGCAAAGATGACCATGGAATGGATTTTTGAAACTGATTAGAGTTGGTCCTCTTCAGGGTTTGTTCGATTCTTCCTCCCCAGCAGTGGCTCAATGCAGCGTATCTCTGCCTGGTGAGTGGAGGAGGAGTCGCGACACACACATGGTCATTTTCCAGCCCAACGTCTAGAACTCGAGTGGGTAAGGGTGGAGGCTCCTTCGGCCAACACCCAGCGTGATTTCCGGTACACTCATGGAACCAACTTTGGACTATAGCGTGATTTGATGCTGAGCCTAGGTTTGTGCCCAAATCGTTTCGGCCAATAGCATGGGAGTGGACTCGATGTGGCGGGCCTACGACGCAGCACATCAGTTAGGTTCACGCAAGATGCTCAATTCTGTGGGGAGAGGACTCTTGGATTGAGATTCATACCGTCATGGTTCTTGTTCAACACCAATCGCAACAGTGGAAACTCATTTATGCTGCGACCCTTGTCGACGAGCCCCAGGTGGACATCGATCTTGTCCAACAACTTTACATCGCCTAATGTTGCTGGCAAGTCTGCGTAACTCGCGGTTATCGCCAGCTTAACGTCAGAAATTGGGAGAGTCTTGGCTCTCGAATACATGGTTCTCCCGCCTGGTGACGGTGCGTTGTCCCATTTCATCGACCAGAAGTCCTCTGGGTCTCGAACGCAGCCCCTAAAGCAATCTAGTATGAGCCGACACAGGTCACACCCAGCAAGGGCGGCTGATTCAAGATGACCAAAGCTCGGGTGATGTTGATAGTAACCGTGCAGCGGAAAGGAGCCAGGGCAGAATTCGTTTTTTGCGAGATCCACAAGAGACTCGATTGTGAGTTTGGTGCAGAATTGGCACCGAGAAGACATTTCCAGCAGACTTACGCCAATGGCGCTTTTGACCCGCCACATCATAAGACGCAGGTTTCTGGAGGATCTGAGAGATCACGTGCGTGCACTTTGCATAATGAGCCAGAAATCTGTCACGTTATGCAAGCTACACCATGTGGGGCCATTTGTCAGCTTCACGTGCACACTCTTGAGCTTGAGTCAGCAGGATGTTTTTGGTGGGTACTGATGACTCGTGTCTTAAGTACCAGGTACCTACACAAAATTGTACACATCCCATACAAACCACAGAAAATCATATCGCTAGTGGAATTCCTTGCCTCAGACACAGAAATAACGACAAGGAACATCCCCATCAAAAACAGGTTGACCTTGAAGGTATCCAATGTTCAAACGCCAAAATGCACGTATGGCACCACCATAGCTACATCTTCAAGCCACAGGGCTCAGAGCGCGTGGAATTGCCTAAAAGATCCTTGATGAGTAGCCTCCTGACCAACAATGTCGGTATCTTTCTGGCACCTTTCGCCTTTATTCTCTGACATTCTTACCACCCTTCTCATTTTATGGCATAACAGGCATGCAACCCGGGATCTTCGGCCTTCCAAAAGAATGCTTATTGGTGTTCTTGCAAGAAACCAGTCTCAATGCCAAGGGCTCTAGACTCGTCCAGAGTTTCTTTCCACAGTTTTAATCGTAAAGATTGACCTTCCTCTGTATAGAAGAAACTCGGGAATCTGATGTCAGCGTTAGCAAATGTGGGACAGCAAAGAACCAATCCTTAAAGGACGTCGCTCACGGTTTAATTTTCCCTTCGCTCAAGAAAGATCCATGGGTCTCTGGACCAGTCACAACTGCGTGAATGTGCTGCCTCGCACCCGTCTCGACTGGACGCCCCATTATCTTCATGAACAGGCGTATCAGCCTAACTTGCCAGCTCTGTTCCATGTTTGCCATCAAGGAAGTTCCACTCGTCATGCCTGGATTTGCAACATTGATGATGACGTCCTCACATGATACTCTCTTGCTCAGCATACTGGCTCCCATAAGCAGGAAAAGCTTTGACTGCGGATAAGGTATCCATAGCTTCCAGTTTTTGGGGTCGTCGGCGGTCTCGAAAACAGCTTTATCGAGGTCTATTTTCCATGTGGCCGAGTACGCCAAGTCAGAGCCAACAAATGTTAGATGCGCAGGACCGTCGGCTCGGCTTTTGCGTAGTGTGGGGATGAGGAGGATACCGAGGAGCATGGTTGAGAGATAATTGACCTGGAACAGCATTTCATGTCCCGTCCCTGCCCGCTCGTAGCGATGCCACTCCAGGCCGGCATTGAGTATAACGACGTCGATACGCTCTAGGGCTTCGCACCGTCTTGCAAAGTCGAGAATGGAGCTGTACTCGGCCATATCGAGAACCCAAACGTGAATGCGAGCATCCGGGAAGGATTCTTGGAGTGCCTTGGCAGCTTCATTCCCTTTTGTCTGGGATCTAACTGCAATTATCAACCGGGAGAGATGGAGGGACAACAACTGCCTGGTGCATTCGTAACCGAGCCCCGAATTAGACCCAGTCACGATGGCCGTCCGGCTTTCAAAAGTGACTGGCGGTATCGGAGGGTTCGTGTCAAGAAGTTGTCGACGAATGAATCCGCCGATCCCTGATTGTTTGGAAGCGATATGGCCTAAAATTTCCGACATATTCTACCTGGTTGGCGTAACTAATTCTAGGTTACCTAATAATATTGAGTGGATGGTTATGCCTAACATGGATACTTGACACTTACCCTAGATCAACACGCCGACGTCATCGGCCAAGTCTCAATGTTACAGGCTTTGAGTATTTTGAGTAAAAAATTGCGTGGATGACTTTCGGATGCTCTATGAAAGGCATGATGATCTCGTCATATATATAGAGGTGATTTGGTTCCAAATTCTGGTAACTGTTGGTGTAACATACTTGATGTTGGTTGCATCTCCTGGGCGCGCCATACCACCTGTATCGTAAACCTTCCACGTAGTCCCTGCTTCATAGTACGTACCAGCGCGACGTGCAACCCTATTGGGAACCTGCCAAGGTGAGAGGTATCGATGATGGTGAGCCTCTTAGGGGTGTATCCTCCTTTGTACACTGTACAACGACTTTCGATAGTATCAGCCAACAACAAGAGCAGACCGGAGCTATGTAAATCCGCTCCGTGGAGGACCATCAAGTCGGAGCCGGCGGAGTTCAACGGAGTTTGACGGATAAGGACAACAGCCGATGTGGAGTCAGTCCAGCTTCGTGGCTGGCCATTCATAGACGCAGGACAGGTCTTCAGATGAACAAGCGCTTATTCTTGTGAAGAAGATGGGTGTAGAAATTCTCATACTACCTATCTATCTATTATTTCAAGCCTAGGGCGGCCTTGAACCAAGAAATTTTGCTTCGCCTTCACCGCAATCGCGTTGAGAGCAAGAGCCAAGTGTCTCAAAAATGGTGAGATCATCCCGGAAAAGTCAAAATCTTTGACCATCACAACCCAATCAGACGAGGCCATCATGAATCGCGCCAGCCACAAGCGGGTCACCGCGGAGTTGTTATCCAAGTCGGTCAACGATTTATAATGGATGTGCGGACGAATAGACCCCCGATGCCTCGGCATATTTGTCGTATTTGGTCTATTAAATTCTTTATTCCCGGACTTGGTTCGAACTTCTTATCAACTCTTCGGTCATACGCTCTATATCATCAACAATAATCACCATGTCTGTGCCAGCCACCTTCAAAGCCGCCCTCCTCCCCAAGCCGAGGGAAACCCATGCCGTGTCTGACCGTTCACTGGCGCCATTGAACTCTGGCGAGGTTGCCATCAAGGTCACTGCAACCGCCATCAACCCCGTGGACTGGAAGATCCGCGACTACGGTGTCTTCATCAAGGAATGGCCCACTGTTCTCGGATCCGATGCTGCTGGTGAGATAGCGGAATTAGGCCCTGATGTGTCTGGTTTCGAGGTTGGCGACCGTGTCTTTTTCCAGGGCATCATTGGTAGTATCGACTCTACCACGTTCCAACAGTATTGCAAGATGCCCCACACTCTCTTGTCTAAGACGCCCTCCAACATCTCAGACGATCAAGCTGCAGGTATTCACCTGACGACCGTTGCGTCCGTGACGGCCTTCTACGACAAAACAGGTCAGGGACTGCCGGCACCTTGGGATGAGGGTGGGGATCAGGTTGGAAAAGGAAAGGCCATTGTTATCCTCGGTGGTAGCTCTTCAGCTGGACAATACGCGATTCAACTCGCTCGTCTGTCAGGCTTTGAGCGTATTGTGACAAATGCTAGCCCTGCACACCATGAGTTCCTGAAGAAACTCGGCGCTCATGTTGTTCTGGACCGAAGTGCAGCGTCCTTAGAAGACTACCAGGCCGCCATTGGTAATCTCCCGCTCGAATTCGTTTTCGACTCTATTTCGGTTGGACAGACACAAAAGCTGGGCGTCAGCATTCTGCAGGCGCTGAAGGTTGAGGGCGGCCGTGTCGTTCTTTTGGGGTCTGTAGACACCGAGGCGCAAGAGCTTGGACAATCCACCGAGCCAAAGGTCGCTATTCGAACTGTTATTGGGCTTGGAAGCTCTCCGACTCTCAGGTATTTGAGTGAGCCTCTGGCTAAGAACCTCGGCGGTGAAGATGGATGGATTGCACGAGGGTTGTTTACACCTAACCGTGTCACTGTCACGTCTGGTGGCTTAGAAAAGTTGGAAGAGGCTCTGGAAAAGAATAAGCGCGGCGTTTCTGGGGAAAAGGTGGTCATTCGGCCATGGGAGTAGGAAGACCATCTCTTCACGAATAGTATCTCCAAATGAATCTATGGTTGGCAAGAGAAGCCCATCTTAACATTACTCTCCGACAACTTTTATTGATTGATAAAGTTTGCGCAACTGGTGGCAGAACCTTACTCTTATAACTCACGTACCGTACCAGTATGCTCGCAGCGACGAGGATTGCTGGACGCTCCTTGGCAGGCAGTGAACTTTACTCCTACTCTGAAGTGAACTTTCTCGGTTCCACCTCTTGCCTTTAATTGCACGGCCAGCAACGCTGCTGGTCGCACTGGCGTGAATCAGCCTACCTAAGCCCTGCTCTCATCGTCTCTGGCAATTGCGACGCTCTTCTCGTTTTCCACAAGCTCCACATTCGCCTTATTTCCCTCCATAACGACAGCAACCTCTTCCAGAGAGACACCTTTTGTTTCGGGATAGATGAGCCAGATGGTAAATGTTTCCACACCGAGGAGCACGACATAGACCAGGTAGTATCGCCACTTAAGACTGTCGAGACCAATCGGGTTTACAAACTGGTTGAAGCCAGTGCCACCCTTGTTGGCGAGCTGCATGATCGCGATACCCTTGGAACGATGGATAAAAGGAAACACTTCGGACACGTATAGGTACTGCAACGGCATCATCAGGTTGTAAAAGGCGTAGTAGATGAAGATGAGGGCCACAACGGCGATGGCGGCAGAGTTGTTTGTGTCATCCGAAGCAAATACGGCAGAGGCCCCAGTCCAGCACGCAAAGATGGCGCACATGGAGCCGAAGCCCACGAGAAGTTGTGTGCGGCGAGGAAGATAGTCTGTTCCGACGCTGGCAGCCGTGGCTCCAGTAACAAGGTTCCAGCAGCTGAGCGAAAGGTTGATCTGCTGCTGTTTGAGGCGATCCGTGATTCCAACCGTCGCCAGAACTTTGGCCAAGTAGTAGCTGACGAGACCGTTGCCAGCCCACTGAGAGAATAATCCCACGCAGAAGGCGACCGAGACACGACGAATGTTGGATGTGGAGGTGAAGAGCTCTCGCCAGGGACGGGTAGACGCCTCCTTTTCGAGACGTAAGGTCTCGCGAATTTGGAGGAACTCGGCAATTACGAATGGTGAGTCTGGATTACCTTCGCCATGGTACTTGACTAAAATAGCCAGTCCTTCCTCATGTCGGTCCCGAGAGATGAGCCAGCGAGGGGATTCGGGTATGAACCTGCACATTACTATGTTAGCAGGGGTGACCTTGGGTCACAGAGTACTGAGACAAGGGTCCGCACCAGATGAATCCGAGTTGAAGAAGCGATGGGAGGATCTGAAAAATTGTAGGGAGGCGCCAGCTCCAGTCACTCTGCCAGCTGTAGGTACCCAGAGTCAAACCCGCAGCCAAGATGGACCCAACATACCAGGATACCTGGAAGATACTCATGATGACTGCACGCTCGCGTGGATAACACAGCTCAGCTAATAACTGAGCAGCGCCAGACAAAGCAAGGCTCAAGCCGAAACCCATGATGGTGCGCGATGCGATGAGCATGCCGATGTTGATCGAGGCCGTTTGGATGATAACCCCGGCAGTGACTACGAGGGAGCCAAGAATCACGCTAAACTTTCGGCCCCAGCGATCATTCAGGTAGGGAATTACAGGAACTGCAGCGACAGAGCCGATGGCCATGGAGGCCGAGATGAGACCTAGAGTTGCTTTCTCGGGATACCCAAAGTGAGATT
Source organism: Fusarium sp. JS1030 (assembly GCA_000966855.1). Classification (NCBI taxonomy): domain Eukaryota; kingdom Fungi; phylum Ascomycota; class Sordariomycetes; order Hypocreales; family Nectriaceae; genus Fusarium; species Fusarium sp. JS1030. Next base: position 802,653 of record JWIW01000082.1, read on the forward strand.
GCCACTTGTCGACGGCCTGAAGGCCATTAAGAACACTCCCATCGAAGCCTGGGAGTAGATGTCAGTCTTGGCGCTTGGTTGAAGGTGGAAAGCGGCAGATGCGTCTATACCTGTAGTTATCTCGACACCTAGGCCGGCGGGTACTAGAAAGGCATAGAGTCTTCTAAGGTTCTTCTTGTGATACCAGGGGGTCTTGTCTTCGGCCAGTAGCCGCGAGACTTCGGACGTAGCCGCGACATCGGCGACGTTGAGATCATGCCTAGCTATTCCAGTTGTTTCTTTCGGCATGGCGGACGATTTTTAAACGCCAGTCTCTGGGCGACGCTGTGCAGTTTTGATGGTCTAGCATCCTCCTAAGTGGCCCCGAGGCAACTGCCTCTTCTTATACAGAACAACTACACCACCTCATGCATGACTGGCATGATGATCCTGCCCTCAACACTGGTTACCGATTAGTCGGGTCAATTAAGACCGAGGTAGTTGGTGAAGATCAACAGATGAAGAGCTCGCTTAGAGCCTCTTCCTGCGGGGGGGGATGACCCCATGGGCACCCCGCATTCTATGTCCTATTAGGCTATATGGATAAACCTGGGAATCTGGTACGAAGGAATTCTGTTCGCCAGTCGATATGGACCATCGCACTTCATCCTTTGAGTGGGCTAGTGTAGGATGATCTGAGCTTTAGGGTTGGGTGTTATACGATGAACATGAGGTATGCCCCCAACTTGGCGACCATCTTTAAGAACCAACTATCTTGGATCCAGACAAGGCTACATATCGATCACGCTAACCTGTGCTCCTAACGGCCAGCTGAAACCAACTTCCACGCTGAGTCCGTATCGTTCCATGGGCCCAGGAGGGGCAATCGATGAATGTCCCACCGATCTGTAGGATGCCGAAAACCTGGGATTTACTCATGAGAAAAGTCTATTGTCACCAAGTGGCACTTTATATAGGTGAGAATATTGCTCAAATACTCCTATATAGGGCCTCTGCCCACCACTACTCGAAAAAAATGGGGCCCATTGTCGATGAACTTCCTGGTGGGGGAAGAAACGAAGTCTACTTCCATCCAGTTGTTGCTCGCCCCATCATCCCCACAAGATACATGGCAGGCGCATTCAGAGCTGAGACCATGCATAGAGTGGACCTGTTTAGATGGAAAAGTAGAGAAGATTGTATTGTAATGGAGTTACTGCTAGAGAAGATTTCGCAGATACTGTGGAGCCCAAACCACTCCCACCCGTGTATTGACCTCTAAGATGAGCCTCCAGAAACTCAGATATGAGTTGACCAGCACATGACTTTAGTGATTTACCCGATAAGTATACCCATTGTATGCCGCTTCCAGATTTTTGTGATAGACTACTACATCGATAAGATGTCGCGCCTTGTCGTCAAAGAGAGGTTTGCTGGAACTCAGCTATGATTAGAAATGATCTATAGTTAGGGTTACCAACCCTAACCCTAACCCTACCCCTAACCCTAACCCTAATATAGGATGACAGTGAATATCCCGTGGCGAATGTGGGTACATGAGAGAGACCCTTGCCTGTGGTAAGCTCTTGTTGTTTTTATTTCATTTGTTTTTAGTTGTGAGCGCATTACTGTATCTTGAACAAAATTTGCTTGGGCTAGGCCCTCGCCTTCAGCAGTCAGGATGTGTGTAGTGATAACTGGGCAAAATTTCGAGAGGAAATATTTCATTCAGTGGGGATGAATCAATCATCAAGAAATCCACTAGTAAGTTATGAAACTGAACGCTTGCTTATTTGAGAGCCCCCGACTTGGCACGACATGCTGAAAGAAGGACACTTTCCCTATTGCTTGTAGCTTGAAGTCAAATCGTCTTCGCTTTCGGGTATCGACGGGTTGTTTCATCTGCGCCTCGCCGCCCTTACCAGTAGGTAGGTGCGCGGGCCCTTTATGACATGTGGATATGTGTGATTAAGAAGACGAACATGTGGAATTGTCTGTCAGGCGTAAATGATCAAGACTTTCAGGGTCACGGTCCACATGGCAAAGTCCAACCGGCAGTTCCGGCAGTTATGATTTAACTCCTACATTGATTTATCAATCTAAAACGGTTCGATGAGCTGAGCAAAAAGTAGTCCCGTGAGTCGATCTCGCCAGATTGTTCGCGTTCGTGATTCGTGGTAACTTGAACGCGCCAGGGGTTTGCGCGCCAGCAAATCAAAAACCTCGGGACCGCCGGGCAAAGGCGACGGAAAAACAGAGTCCGGTCGTCGATGTAACCCCCCCTTGCGAAATATATGCTCTCATGGTGAAACGCGCTAACTTGAAGCAGGCTCCGGAAGCTAGTGGGCAGCTCTTTTCCTCTAACAGTTGACTCTGAAGGTTGCCAAGACTGGGCATCAGGCCGTATTGGTCCTCTACATTCCTCATCTAAGCACGGAGCACTCATCTCCGCGACCCTGCAATTTTGCTTAAAGTTCGTGATGGGTTGGGACCAAGCATATAACTCAGGTTGGCGCCATGACGACACGTCTCTTTCTCCTCAAGGCTCAACGATAACCTTGACACTCCCTTGGTAGTCGTCGAACATGAAGCTCCATTCCTTGGTCCTTTCGTTTGCTGGCCTTGCTCAGGCAGCACTCGACTGGAAGAATGTCCGTATCGGCGGCGGCGGCGGCTTTGTTGCTGGCATCGAGTTCCACCCAAAAACTAAGGGTGTTGCCTACGCCCGGACCGACATTGGAGGTCTGTACCGCCTCAACTCGGACGACTCATGGACCGCCGTGACGGACTTTACAGCGGGAGACTCCACCTGGTATGTACATGAGAACAGGTAAATTGCGCCATTGTGAGTTTTGGGCGCTGACGCCTGCTAGGAACCGTTGGGGAATCGATGCCTTGGCCTTGGATCCATCAGACTCTAACAAGGTCTATACGGCCGTTGGCATGTATACCAATGATTGGTGAGTGAGTCGAATAGGTACTGTCGCGTAGCTAGCTAATGTCGGCTATGATAGGGACCCAAACAATGGTGCTATTGGAAGAAGTAGCGACAAGGGTGCTACTTGGACCTTTACCGACCTCCCATTCAAGGTTGGAGGCAACATGCCCGGTAGAGGAATGGGAGAGCGTCTAGCTGTCGACCCCAAGAACTCTAACATCATCTACTTTGGTGCCCGAAGCGGCGAAGGCCTCTGGAAGAGCACCAACGGCGGTGCCAGCTTCAGCAAGGTCACGTCTTTCACCAACGTGGGCAACTTTGCGCCCGACCCGTCAGACTCTTCCGGATACAACAGCGACCCCCAGGGTCTGACATTTGTCACCTTCGACTCTACTTCATCTGCCCTAAACGGAGCCACGTCGAGGATCTTTGTCGGCACTGCTGACAACACGACTGCTTCTGTGTACGTGTCGACTGACGCGGGCCAGAGCTGGAAGGCTGTTGCTGGCCAGCCTGGAAAATACTTCCCTCACAAGGCCAAGCTGCAACCCAGTGAGAAGGCTCTTTACCTCTCGTACAGCGATGGAACCGGCCCGTATGATGGCACATCTGGCGCGGTCTACCGATACGACATCACTGCTGGGACGTGGAAGAACATCACACCCTCTGGTGACATCTACTTTGGCTTCGGTGGACTTGCCGTCGACCTGCAAAAGCCCGGAACACTTGTTGTTGCATCATTGAACTCATGGTGGCCTGATGCGCAAATCTTCCGATCCACTGACTCCGGCGCGACGTGGTCGACTCTTTGGGGCTGGGGTTCAGATGGTAACCAGGTCTACTATTACGGCCTCTCCACGCCCAAAGCTCCCTGGATCTATAAGAACTTTGTCTCCATAGATACCAAGCGCTTGGGCTGGATGATCGAAGCGTTGGAGATCGACCCGTTCGATAGTGACCATTGGCTGTACGGCACAGGCTTGACCGTCTATGGCGGCCATGACCTCACAAAATGGGACTCTACCCACAACATCACGATTCAGTCGCTGGCCGATGGCATCGAGGAATTCGCCGTGCTCGAACTCAAGTCGGCTCCAGGAGGTAGTGAGCTCCTCGCTGGCGTCCACGACAACAGCGGTTTCACCTTTACGACAAAGGACTCTCTCAGCACCGCTCCCAAGTCGGCGTGGGACTCGCCCATGTTTACAGGATCACCAAGTGTTGATTATGCGGGCAACAAGGTCGCCAATGTCGTTCGAGTAGGAAACACCGAAAATGCACCACAGGTTGCGCTCTCCAGCGATGGTGGCTCGACTTGGAGTGTTCATGGCGGTGCTTCTACGCCTCAGTCTGGAGGTTCTGTAGCTTACTCGGCAGACGGAGATACTATTCTCTGGTCTTCCAGTAACCAAGGAGTACTCCGCTCGAGCAACCAGGGAAGCTTTGCTTCTGTGTCAAGCCTTTCGTCAGGGGCTGTCATTGCCAGCGACAAGCGTGACAACAAGTACTTCTACGCCGGATCAGGCTCAACCTTCTACGTCTCGAGCAACACAGCATCGAGCTTCAGCAAGGGTGGAACTCTTGGCTCAGCCGCATCAATTCGCGACATCGCGGCCCATCCCGCCAAGGCAGGCGATGTCTGGGTGTCTACAGACATTGGTGTCTTCCACAGTACTGACTACGGCGCGACTTTCACCAGGGTCTCGACCGCCTTGTCCGACACTCACCAAGTCTCTCTCGGCCGTGGTTCCGGATCCAACTGGAACGTGTATGCTTTTGGTTCTGGTTCTGCAGGCCCTAGACTGTACGGTAGTGCTGACCTGGGCAAGACCTGGACTGATCTCCAAGGATCCAGGACATTTGGCGCTATCGACAGTGCGAGGTTGACAGGTAGTGGAAACGTCGCGGGACAGGTTTACGTCGGCACCAACGGCCGAGGTATCTTCTGGGCCCAGGGCTCTATCTAGGAGGATGAAAGTGATTTGTGCCTTGTTATATAGCTATTGATGTACATATGCTTCATTTATGTTTCCCTCTGTATATACTTGTCGAGGATTCTTGGAATGTCCTGCTTGTGACTGACTGTCGGTGCACTATCCAGACTTGCGCTTCAGATACTGATCATATGGCGACTCGAGCGACACTTGAGGGTCTCTGTTATCCCTATACCATGGCAGGGTACCTGGTGTTGCAACCAGCCATTTCAGAGCCACCTCTCGCATCTTGGCCCTAACTGCCGCGTACTCAGGCACCTCGGCCAAATTATGTCTCTCATGAACATCCGATGTCCGATCATATAGTTCGTCCGCCTCATACAGGCGATACACATAAGTGTAGTTTTTGTCCCGAACCGCCAATGTCATGCCGACCAAGGCTGGGCCGTCGTGCTGCAGAGCACCCTTGATGTCATACGGGAATGGGCCTTGCTCCAGGAGTGGTTCGTCCTCTCGCAAGAAGCCGCCTTCTGTAAATGCGTAGTCTTTATGCGGAATCACAGTCCCATTTTCATCTCCTAGCGCGTTCATCGCTTCAACTAGTGAGATGCCATAGTGTTGGTATGTCTCGTTGGCACCGCCCAGTTGCAACAGTGTGGGCACAAGATCAATCATTTCGGCCATCTCCGAGTAGGTTTTGCCCTGGGGCAATCCAGCACCTCCTATCACGAGCGGTTCGTGGACGAGATTCTCCGAGACACCCGAAGGCCACTTCTCGACGAGGCCGTAGTCGCCAAGGAACTCCCCGTGGTCAGTGAAGAAGGCTGTGACGGTCTTGTTCCACAGGCCGAGGTCCTTGGTCTTGTTGATAATTTGTCCGAGCTGATGATCTACACGAGAAACCATCCCATAGTAGGTTGCAATAACCTCTTGCCACTGCTCGTCGGTTGCGCGGATAGAGCCCTGTTCTTTTGCGAGTGTCGTCATGAAGCGAGGAAGATACCCGGTCTGTTACTGTTAGAGACAAGCGTGGCGATGCTGAAGGGGTTAAGTCACCTTTTCTTCTTTCGAGACCGGAATTGGCATATCCTTGCGGTTGTACATAGAGAAGAATGGTTCCTCAACCGTGAATGGAGGATGAGGAAACTGAAGAGGTAGAAACAATAGCCAAGGCTCTTTTGGGGGATACTCTAGCCATTTAAGGGCCCCATCAATCACCGTCTTATCATAGTCTTGCGCAGCCGTGCTGTTCCTCTTCCCTAGATAGAACAATCTATTCCAGATATTGTCCTTGTCTGGCTGGTAACTCTCTTTCGCAAACTTGGGCAACCCCTGATCGAGAAGGAAGCCGTACTCGCTCAGAGACTCTTCGGTGGCATTCTCAGCGTATAGATCACCGCGAGGGGATAATGAGGCGACATGATATCCCGATTCACGCATGGAGCGGAATACGTTTGGCTCCCAAGGCTTGAGGAGGTTGTGTAGCGTGCGATGTCCGCTGACGTGGGGGTACTGCCCTGTGAACATGCTGCACCGGGACTGGGAGCAGGTTGGGGCCTGGATGAAAGTATTTGTGAATTTGATGCCTTCTCGCGCGAAGGCATCGATGTTTGGGGTTTGGATGATCTGTGACGCTAATAAGTACATGGACTTGGCAGGAGACGAGCAGAGATTACCTCATTACCAAAGATGCCGACACTATCATATCGAAGCTGATCTGGCATGAAGAGGATCATGTTTGGTTGCCTGATATCGAGGCCGTTTGGCCTGGGTGGGATTTGGTATGGGTTGTCCTTTGTGTAGTTGTATTCATTTGGGTCAGGTATCCTCAAGTCTCGAGGCCAAATTGTACTCTTGGTAGAAGGCAGAGCCAGCCCGCCCACGAGGAGGGAAAGGACCAAAAGCTGTCTTCCAAGATGCATGATAAAATATTGAGGTTGATCTGATACTTGCAAAATTTATGTCACGGGGCGGACGAGGGAAGGCTGAAATGACGTTTATATATGCAAAGACCCCTTTCACGCCGGCCAACTGTTAAGCTTAACCTACTGCTTGGCATGCAGTCAACCGGGACTGCATGTGTGCCCCGGATTCTGGAGGTCAATGTGCGGGGTTTAGCGGCCACTTCAACGTCCACAAGTGGTGCTGAATGGCCAGTCATGGGCATCTTCTCAAGCTACCGAAGCCCGAGTGCCGGTGAGTTGTAGATCCTCCGCATCGGTACTCGGCGAACGACCATACAGGTCGACAAGACCAGCCAATTACAGTTATCGTCGGGTACTCGTTCTTTTCTCCTCCCGCTGATAGTCCGTAAGCGAAGCCAATGAATATTCTTCGGCAGTGGTGTCGGTTACGTTTTCCCCTCCTCAATCAGCCAGCTTGTTCCTCATCCGACTGCCACCAACGCGCTGCAACAAGAGTTATCTGAGGTCTAGGCCTGAGACCGGACCACACGCGCTGAAGACAGCCTCCTAATATTATAAGATAGAAGCCCACTCATTAAGATTATGGGACAGCCGCTGGTAAACCTTTCATCATAGACCAGCTTCCGCAGTTCAGCTTCCGGGAAAGTTCCCTTGGTGAATGAATACACGATATGAGAATAGTCCATGTTATGAATCCTTTTTAACTGTTCAGTAAGTCCTTCTTTAAGTGATAAATCGTACCTTGTTCAAGTTCAGCAGGATACCCAATAGGTCAGCTCAAATTGCTAGCCAACGCAGGTCTGGCAGCACTAAGTCAATACGGTCACCCCAAGCTAGCTCTATGGCTTGCAAGGTACATGCTAATTCAACCAAATCTGAGAGCGATGTTGGAAAAGCCAGCTGGGCGAAATGACTTGGCTAGCTGGCATATAGCGGTCCGTACCAAGCCAAGCCGACTCTCTTATCTGCCCATAGAGCTCTGCAACGAGTAGTGCAATGGTTGCAAGGCTCACCGGTTTTCGATCAGGTTCTTTCGAGAAACCAACTTGATCTCGACGTCTCTCGCCATGGCGCCGTTGCCACCGGGACCGGCAGCACGACGTTGGATGGCTGTTCCTCGATATACTGTGATTAATAATAAGTTGCCATCAGCTGATGTTGGAAATCTCTTCTAAGGATCTGCTTGTACTCATTCGGTATCAGCGCATCAAATACTGGAATAGGCCAACCATCGGATAGTCTTCGTATCCTTCACCCTCGTATTTGTAGGTCCCGAACACCGATTGGTCTCAAAGCCAGCAACGGCTTACGGCCGTCAAGGCCATCCATCGCTTGGTGGCGCAAGCTGACTCGGTTTCATATAAGGCAGATATCGCTGGATGATTGGGTATTCAAAATGTGGACTGCCGGTTTGAGATTGAAGAGGATCAGTGTGGTTGTAAGGTTGAAGTTAATAGTAAAGATCTAAGGAAGAAGGTAGCCCTTTTATCCCCTCTTGATGAGAGGAAAAGTGGCCTCTTCAGATGCAAGTGTCATCTTGCGTTGAAGAATTATAAGGTTTTGTGTCATGCAGCATTGGGTCTGTTGAGATGCTGTTGTTGTGTAAAAACTGTGTTCTTTGGTGCGGCTGCTGACGTCTCTGCCTGCGGTAAAAAAAGTTAATCTAGAAGAAGAAAATGTGGACTGCTGACACTGTCCCTCACCTCAAGAATGCAAGACCATCTAGCTCTTATCGTTGTTTCGCTCGAGGGGAGACGCGCAATCGCGGCATCTTAGTTGAGTCCGTCACGGAGAATAATACTGGCGTATTGATCCGTATTAAATACGCCGCAATTGGCTGTTGACCTTGGTTCTAAGTGCTTACTGTATCGTGGCTAGACCAGCCAGGGAGCACGCGGGGTGGGGCTCCGCGGATCTCCGCAAAGCACCGCCGACTCCATATACTCATTCATACAAAGACTCACCAGAGTTGGAATAGCATGACGATTAGATAGGTTTGTGGGCCAGTTGATAGCGTTAGCTCATGATCGCCAGCTTCGCCAGGCGAAAAGGTTGACGACAGCGATGGGTCGTCATCTCTGGCGAAGTCGGGAACACAGCACCAAATTACATATAAATTACCTGCTGGACTTCAAATGATGGAAGGAGATTCAAGTTCATCCCCAAGGCCCAGATAAAACTCCATACCTACATCAGTCATGAAAGTCCCAGAAAGACTAGGCTCACCAGGCAGGTGTGCTTACTTCACGGTATGATCTTCGTCATTTCTCATCACAGCTTTGAACTAAACCCAACAGCTTTTAACCAACGATGAATACGTGACAGGTAAAGTTGGAAAGAATATCCAGTCCTACTCACAATGGCTTGCTAATGTTGGCTGAAACAGCCGCCATGGTGCTGGCTCAATCGCTCAAGAACACACAAACAAGTATACCGATTTGTGCAATGATTGTCGCTGAGGCCGTCAACGGAAAGTCCCAGAAGCAACTGTACAACATGTTTGATGATGTTGTTTCTGTCGAAAGAATTAGAGGCATCGGCGATGATAACCTGAAGGCCATCGGACGGCCCGACTTGGGCGATACTTTGACAAAACTGCAGGTCTGGTCACAGACGCAGTTCGACAGGGTCCTTTTTCTCGACGCGGATACCCTAGTTCTCTCCAATCTCGACCATCTGTTTGATCTGCCATCGGCAGTTGAGCTAGCTGCTTGTCCAGATCCAGGCTTCTCAGACTGTTTCAACAGTGGTGTGATGCTGTTGAAGCCCAGCGACTCAACATTTTCCGAGTTACGTCAATTCGCCGCGGTGACACCCTCTTTTGACGGCGGTGACCAAGGGCTTCTGAATATCTTCTTTGGAGATGGCACACGGCATCATCCCTGCAAAACCCTAGATGCCACTCAGAGCTCCGTGTCTAAACTGGGTGAAAGCGGGGAAAGAAACTGGTACCGACTTAGTTTTACGTACAACATGGCGATGCACAAAGTGTATAGACTGTACATTCCCGCTGCTCTCCGGTATAAGAATGAGCACAAGATCTTGCACTTCATTGGAAAGATGAAGCCGTGGCACTTTGAGGGTGGCCAAGTCCCGCTCTCATATGATTCGTCGCCTTACGAACGCTTCTACGCTGACAGGGTGAATCATTGGTGGCAGGTCAGGCGGTCCCTGATGGGCTGATGGAGGAATATCCCTGGCAGCAATACATACGCATTCAAATAGAGCAGAGTTAGCAATAGAATCAGTGCATGCGCCTGTTCCCTTGATTTCTAACGGTGCCCAATGCGATTAGCATCCGGCTACGAATCACGCATTAATTCTTTACTTGAGCACTCGCTATGCAGATTTCTAGAGGCAAAGAGCCTCCAAAACCCAGGCCTGTATATGACTTTTCTTTCTAGATAGCTGCAGATGCAATGCGCCTTGACCAGTCTATTCTTAAACCCATCCAAACCACCTTTTTTTTGTATAGGAAATGATGCCATGAAAGATTTCATTTCTAACACTCAGTCAAATGAACTGGAAAAGTGCAATCCACCAAACCAATTCTCATCTAGTCCCAAGTGGCTAGACCTACGGTCCAGCTAGCCAACCCCAGCCATTGGGTTCCACGTCGTCAGCTTCAGTGCTGGGCAAAAGGCCAAGACTATCGTTGTATGTCATTCGAGAGGGGAAAATTCCAAGAGCTTGGATGTACTCATCGAATTCGGTAATGGCCTCGCTGTTGAGAAGCTCGTTCGAGGCGCGTATCTCTGTGAATTGCTGCGCGATATGGAAGAGCGCCTGAAACTGGCGGTGAATATTTGCCGTAGCCTGCGAATACATGCGCGCAGACTCCAGAGATGCAACAAATGCTCTCAATCGGTCGAGGTCTTGTACGTCTCCTGATTCTATGACGTGACAGAATATGGCGATGAAGGGTACAAACGGGTTATATAGAACCGTCCTTTGGAATGGTCAGTACGATAGGTTTGTGTTTTATCCAGTGTGAGTAAGAGATCTCACCAATTAACGTAGATATCTATGTGTCGCCCACTGTCAGGCCCTAGAGCTTCGCAATACTCTTGATGCTTCTCAAGAGCAGTCCTCGCGGTCGTGATGCACTCTGAGGCAAAATGATGTGTTGAACCCTCATCTGGAGGAAGAGCCTTGAGAATCAGAGTCAGGGTGGAATAGAACAGAACGCTTTCTGAGAAGAAAGAGAGCTCGGTCTCTTTTCCAGATGCTGTTTTCCATTTGTTGTTGCTCGGCTGGGTCCCATCACAGTTAAAAACGCTTTTCGTCGTGTTTGTTAGCCATGGGGAGACTCACACTCATTTCTTCCGCCTGCTTGTAGATCTTTTTGGTGTCCTCGACAAGCGAACGAGCCCAAGTCGCTCTTCTCTCCGGAAGCTCAGCGAGTGCTGCGGGGCTATACAGCATCTTGTAGATCTTTGCCTGTACTATGGATAATCTAATCCAGCGAATGAAGCAAGACGTGTATGCGCTGATATTCGGGTCATCGTGTTGCGGCAGTGGTACTGTGATGTCGTAATCCAAAATGGAGGAGGGTCGGCCCAGTCGCAAGGAGAGGCCCTTCTCTACACTGTAAAGTGACCAGAAGAGCCATGCTTTCTGATTGGTCTCTTGCCTGGATTCAGTCTTTGCCGATGATGCACGGTGGAATCCGGCAGTGATGCTCATGTGTATGGCGGTAGTTACTAGACTCCAGGCGAGAGAAGTTTGGGATGATCTGATTGCGTGATAAACCTAGGAGCTAGTGTCAGAACAACTGCATGGAGTGAAGGGCTCGAGACACTCACAGCAAAGGTGAGAGCTGTAATGTGATCTACCGTGTGTGGCATGTGAACTGGAAGCCTGGATAATGCGGTCTCGAGGTTTCTCTCACAAAGGTTCATCTGCTGTTGAAAGTCGCTTTGTCGCTCAATATCATCGGTGAGTAGGATGCTCCGTAGGAAGATATCGATAAGCCCCCCATTCACAATAATAAAATCGGCGAGTGTAGGGGTTTCTCCAGGTGTGTATACCCTGTTTAGATACCCCATGAATTTCTGGGCTGTCAAGAACATGTGAAATCCCATCGACTCGAAATGAGGGTTCCCTGAGTCGATCTGCGTCAGTTTGCCCTCGCATCAACCAGAACAGCAAAGTGAAACTGACCTTTCATCATATCCATGACTACCAGCACAGTTTGAATCGGCGGCATGGACAGTTCGCCTTGGGATAGCATTGGCGTCGAATCGAGCCTTGGGTTGTGCGAAGACGCCATCCCGTACGCATCGGGTATTTCGCCATTGATGCTGATGAGCCGGCGAAGGGCCTCCATACCCTCGGCCATTTGATCTTGGAAAGATGACGTATTCACTGCTGTCTCGAGTAAGTTGTTCGCCATGGCTGTGTGGGCGGCCAGTGACGAGTCGCCCTCAAAAGCAGACAATTGTGTTGATGAAGCGTATGATGGTGTAAGAGGAAATGCCGCATGAGAGCGAAGTGCGGCGTGAGTAATTGCTCCCTCATTGATTATGCAGGGTCTTTTGCGCTTAGGAGACTCAGCGGAAGGTGCTGCACTGGCCGATGATGCTGAAGTAAACGGTTCCAGTATGCCGATTACATGCTGCAGTTGCTTCTCAATATTGCTGATCTTGTTTTCGCTGCAGAGGTTGAACCGTTAGGAGAGACGCTCCGATACACTAGTTACGGGCATAGGTTGATGCTTACTACACAGAGGTGATATGAATACGCTGTCCTTTGACGGCCGATCTTTGGCGTGGTGGATACTCGCAATTCCAACCTTTTTTGATGCAATTTGAGCAAGGGTCAACTCGATCGCAAGCAATCTAACATGGTCAATTCTCAGTCATAGAATCTAGACTATCACGACGAGAAATTAGTACCTTTTTCTCTCTGCAAGTGATGCACTGATAACAATTGGTCAGTGTTGAGTGCTCCTCAAATTGGGGAGATAGGGCCGAACTCACTGCAAGCCGGTGCCCGTTTCGGAGGGGCGCTAGTGGCCGCTGCGCTGTCTGATCCTGTGACTCGACATCAGAGTCTATGCATGATTCGTCGACATCCATGGCTGCGGCTCAAGTGCTGCACTTTCAGAGTAATAGCTGAGCATCTTCCGGAACCCGAGAAACTGCGAATCCGGCAGTTAAAAGGTCCTGAAAGGGGCTCACGTGAAGTGGGTCAGGGGCGAGGTCCAACCCAGAGCTGATTGGATAACTCGGTGCTCGCAACTTCTCGGTGTCCGGAAGCATAGACGTTAACTTTTGTTAGTGCCGGAGCCAACGGACGAGTTACGGGCTCGGGGTCCTCGCGTTGCGGGAACAAAGATTGACGTGGTTGATCAGGCAGACTTGACAGAAGATTCGGCTCTTAAGTGTAAACAAATACACTTGCCGTGCCGTTTACCGATTGCCAATGAAGACGCTCATTGGAAGATGCTCGGCTAGTGTCACCGTACCTCTCTCTTCTCATACGTAGCCGATCTAGCACGTCTTCTCAAAGAGACCCGGGCATGCCGAAACAGCTCCTAGGTTCCAACGGGGAATCCACCCAACTATGCCCAAAGCTCGGCCTTGTTCGCTTACATCGTGCGATGCTATACCGGACTCGAGCCGTTCGGGCCACTCGCCACCCACGGCGCCATTCTCCCCCCGGCATTTCTGAATGTCATTGAACGACTGAATCCCCACATCCATGACTTGCCTAAAGCTTGGCAGCCCTGGAAGTTACTCCCAAAACCGTAGTTCGCCTTAATTTGGGTGTTGTTCGACCGAAAAAGTATCCACCCGGCACCAAGGGTTTTTCGTCTTGAATTCTCGCATTAGGTATTTATGCTTAAGCCCCGTTCCTGAAGACTACCTCGTCTGCCACATTCGCTCCCTCCCTGACTAAGTTCCTATTTCTATATCAACCGCCTCTGTCATCAGCACATCCTGCCACATCGAGCATCCTCTACTCTTCGGTCTCCAACCACGAAAGCAACTCAGCGTCCTGCGGGTTTGGCACCGCATCATATACCCCATTCGGTGTAGCGATTCCTTGGGCATACTCCACATATCCAGCCAGCCAATTGCTCCCAGGGTCCTACCATTTCTGCCCTCGCCATGTCACTACTATGTTCTGTCAGTGCTAAGACGCACAATCGCTTATCAGTAAGCCCCCTAGGTCTTGTTCCCTGTCCTGCATCTTATTAATTCTCATCCGTCTAGCCACCAATCCCCGACCTGATCGACTCTCTCATGACCCACCGCATCAGAACCCTCAACGAACTCGTTCGCATAGAGCGAATCGCCGCATTCTGCCAATCAGAATCCGACGCCCGCGCATTTCAAGTACCAATGACGGCCGCCTGGGCCAGCTACGTGACCAGTCATCAGCTACTCGTTGACCTTCACGGCCTAACGCGCAACTTTCCTTTTAGCGGCGAGATTGTTTCGGAATCACATTCTCGCGTCATCAATGATCCTTTAAGCAACCGCAGCTGGAACTTGGCGTGGCTGTGCCTCATGAAGATCAAAGAAGATGGGCTAATACCCCTATTTGCGGCCGTTGAATCGGCCAAGCCTGAGATGTGGGGAGACAAGACACCGACGCAAGAGGAGATGGAGCAATTGGCCATGTGCTTCGAAATGGAGTGGTCAAAAGCTGTGGAGGTTATGTTAAGACACTGGCTAGTACCGCCAACTTGGTGCTAATATGTTTTTTTTACTGTGAAAATGGCGGAATTTATGAACTAAAGGCAGGCGTTGGTGCATCAGGTATTTTTCACATGGTTTGGTTAAGCGTATTTAGAGAATAGATATCTTCAATTTAGGAAAGGCCTCTCGAGCTCAATTGTAGACCACCATGCTTATTCCCGCCTGTACCAGTTTGCTTCAGCTCACAAGGATGGCATTCATAGTTAGCCAAATCTAGGCCTTCAATTGAACACCCTTCTTTAATACGCCCACCTCTAGGAGGTATTGTGGTAGGTCCTGGGGTTCCGCGATACTGGTGACAATCTTGACAACTCCTCCAGACGTCTCGACGGTGTAGCCGCCCTTGCCATACACAACCACTAGTGCCACGTGCAGGTGTTCCATGCTGTTGAGCTCAACTTTGTAAATGTGATGAACGTAACCCTCGAATCCAGGCATTGTTAAAAGATAGAGCTTGTGGATGTTCGGTTGCTGTAACTTGTTTTATCTTTCGATTTGTTGTAGGAACTCGTGTCAGGTGCTGGATCGGCTGAGGAATCAAGGCAGCAGTCGGCGTATTTATCCTTGATTGGTTTCCTAGCTACTTGATCTAGCTCACGACGTCTTAAACACAATTTACATGAATTACTGTCGGCAGACATGATGTGTCCTCCACAACTCCAATAGATTGATTCACTCCAATTCCTGAAGATGAACTGTAAAGTGCTATTCAGAAACCCTACCCTCGAGGGACGAAACACGGTCAAAGTTGAACCTTATTTAGTATCAAGTTATAAATGAATCTCATGTGCTAAAACAAGTTGCGGTTCGTTCTATGTGGATCATCGTCAAATGGATGGATTGCGACAGGTAATAACACTGAAGTGTAATTTCTCAGCTTGTTCAAAAAGCAACACACCATTTCTACGAAGTGTCATGTTCATAGTAGACCCAACACATCCAGAGAAACAGAATAATTGAGGAGAGGTAGAATTCGTGGACCGAAACAAGATCCCTCACGAACAAGCTTCCCTGTACCCTCTACGCGCGAAAACGTTCTCACTATCTTCGTAAGACTCAGAAGCACCCGACGCTCCGGAATACGGGGAGAGCGAGGCAAGAAACCTAGCTTAAGAGCACCAACTGCCAGTGAATATGATAGTCAATGTATCCGCATCAGTTCCCCTAGAAGTCATCCCAAGCCCGCCGAAAAATTGAGCTAGGACTGTGCATAAAGACCTGGTTCATGAGACTATATTTTAGCTACGCCGAACGTGACCAAATGACGGGGCACATCGAGTCTAATCTAATCGATTCTCTAGGCCCAATCGATGCTGACTTGGGGGATTCAGGACCGTCATTGGTGGCACTGTCTCACTAATCGAACACTTTTTGGCGTTGAAATAGAAGCGTTTTCGCGTTGTAGACGTTGCTTGGGTGAAGGGGCTCTTCGATATAAGACACATATTATGCCAGGACAAGGGAAATCGAGATCGCGATGAATTGCTACGTTCACGATGCTCCACTGAGCTGACCTGCCTGCTGAATGTTACTTTCTGGTTCCGAAGCACCTTGTGTAGTCTCACCCGTCTCAAGATGCTCAGAAACTCCTCGCTGCCTATCTTACCATAATTAGATCCGGATTTGGGTATAGCATTCCAGTTAGGCAAGAATTAGTCCATAAAGAAGTCGTGCATAGTTGGCTTGCAAGGTCAGTTATGAGACGTTAATCATCATGTCGCCTGCAGAAATACCAAGAACGGAATACCTGCACCTAGATCGCATTATTCACCCTTTTAACATTTATCGTCTTTCACCTTGCCTCGGTATAGTTACATTTTGCCCATATTCCACAGCAACATATCCCAGCGGAAAACTACAATCCATCATGCTTCCAGCCCGGCATGTCTGCGAGATCCTTCGCCGGAGCTGCCCGTCGAGACTTGAGGGCGTCGCCTCCTGGTCTCCACCTCCAAGCCTCAGTGAGGTCCTGCTGCAAAGTGCCTTCCAGCAGCTCGACCACATGCTTCCCAATGTTGGGTAATAGCTTAAAGGTGTGACTGAGGAAATTTGTTAGAGAATGCATGTCTTGACGTTATGGCAAACATACCCGCTATCACCCGTCGCCAGGATGAGGTTCTTCCACCTTGGGTGCTCGCAAATGAGCAGGTTGGCATCAGCGGTGTCTGTGCACCAGCACATGGCACGATCCACGATTCTCTTATCATTGAGACCCGGCAAGAATCGAGCAATGGCTTTTCGGATGGTAACTTCTGAGGCATTGGGGTAGGTGTCTGTTGGGTGACTCGCGTGTGACCGGGGGACCGAGATGAGCTTGGGTTGGCTGGCACCATAAGGCTGGTGTTTTTTGAAACGCGAGAAGCCCGGGAACTCGTCGCACACCTTGATGGTGCCGTCTCTGCAGGGATGCTTAGTATGTGTTTGTTCTTTCTGTGTGTCGGAATGTAACTTACTCGCTGGGCTCGAAGAAAAATCCGTATTCGCCATCGTACACCACGGGAACATTCTTATACTTTTTAGCCTCTTCGGGAGTCAATTGGATGTGAGCCAAGACCCAAGCCTGATAGAATATTCAGTCAGCTCTGCAAAAGAAGAAAGCTTTCCGGCAGACGAGAGCCATGAGGCTGCACTTACCTTTGACACGCACTGATCCTCGAGGTCTATCAGTGTCGGAGTCCATGCGCCGGCAGCCAAGATAACCTTATCGGCATGATACTGGGTGCCATCGACAGTTTCGACGCCATTACACGTTGATCCGTCAGCAGCAAAAAGAGGCTTCTTGAAAGTGCCGGCCCTAGTACTGTGTAAGTAGAGGTTTATAACCTTGAACTGGTACACCATACCCGCCAAACCCGAATTGCACGCCCTGGCTTTTGAGAAACTGCCCTATTGAGTTGATTGCTTTTGCCGCAGCCAGCCAGCCACCATCAGTGGTCAACAAACCTTTCCATCCCTAAGGGTCCCTGTTAGCTTCTCTCGGTAGACTGGTGATGTCATCTTACTTGTACGTGCTCCTTTGTAAACCAACGCAATTTTGCCAAGATCTCGTCCTCACTGTCTAGCCAAGTATTCGTCTTGTCGAAACCCGCACCCGCGTTGAGCAGGGACTGGTGTTTTCTTTTGAGGTTTTCAATGCCCTCTTTAGACGATGAACAATCAACCTAGCGCGTCGTTAACTTGGTGAACCAGTCAATTGACCCGAACATCTCACCATGCCAACGTTGTGAAAAAAGGGCTTGAACAGTGGGTCATTCTTCCACATGTCCAATGCCTCGAGTGATAGTTGTAAGTCAGCCTTGTTACGTAGCCGGATGCTCATGATCTTGTTGAGATCAAATCCGGCGGATTGTGATGACGGGATTGGATACACATCCAGGACGGTGATGTTTGAAGGTGTGTAGCCAGAGCGTATCAGATGTAAGGCCGTGGACGATCCCATTGTGCCACCTCCGCCCACGACAACTACCTTTGTGTCTTCTCGTGACGGCGTCATGTTTACGGCGTTTGTGGACTAAACTGGGCTGTAAAAGAGGCTTATCGAATCAAGGTTAGAGTGCTATAAACAAGGAGGTAAACAATTTCTGGGACCTCTCGGGTAGTTAAGGCGATAACAGAAGCCCCACTATTCTGTTATCTGGGCCGATAATGCCCAAGCGATATCGGTAGCTCGCTTGGACCTTCGTGTTTCGGGTCAGAAGCCAACCCCATGGGGATATTTGATAGGAGGCCTTTTGCCCGACTCTTATTGGTCAGGAATGAGCTAATGACAAAGTTTTGGCAGAACAGCTGATTTCCCCACCGACGACTCGCTTGGACCTTCACCCTTTCTCGCCGACTCCGCTTTTGATTAGACAATTTGGGCATTCGCGTGGACCTTCAATGGACCAACAGCGATTAGACATCGGCTAGCCCAGGCATCATGGCCTAGATAACGCGGGGATATCTTGGGGCAATCTGTATAAGAAGGGACCCCAGACTGTCTCGATGGCATCGTCAGGTCATCCCAGTGTCGCTTCGACTTGACCATCCGCCATGGCCGACTCTAAGACTGAACCAGACTCCGCCCGACCGGCAGCCGATGCCAATGAGACGGCCACGACTGTCGAGGTTGCCATTCCTAAGTGGAAGCGGGTGTGGCAGCACAGTTTGACGCAGATGATGCTCCTGAGCATCCAGGCTTTCTGCGGCCCTGCCATGTCAGACGCAATTGCAGGTGAGTGGTCTATCCGCGTGGCCTCGTGGTGCGTCGCCAACTAACAGTGTCCAGGCCTTGGCGGTGGTGGCCTTGCGACTCCCCAGGTATCCAACATCGCGACTGCGCTCAGATACACCATGCTCGCTTTCAGTACGTGATGACACGCGCAGAATCAATCATATCGCGACTGACAATGGCCACCAGCCTGCTTCATGGGAGGTCCCATCGTGAACAAGCTCGGAGTCAAGTGGGCTCTGGTCATCGGCTCCATGTCCTTCCCCGTCCAAGGATCCGCGTATTACTGCAACAGCAAATTCGGCAACCAATGGGTGAGAGAGTTCCTTTGCCTTCGCCATTGTATGCGCGCTAACACGACGTGATGCAGTATCTCATCCTTAGTGGCGTAATCGGAGGAATCGGTACTGGATGTTGGTACGTTGCTGAGGCCGGTGCCATCATGACTCTTGCGCCCTCTGGTGCGCGAGGCAAGTATCTTGCTCTCTGGATCGTGTCTCGAAATCTGGGGCAGCTGGTTGGCGGTGCAATCAAGTAGGTGTTTACATTCAACTTGCTGCGAGTTTGGCTAACCGCTACCAGTTTGTCAAAGAACAACGAGAAGGGCGTTAGC
This sequence comes from Fusarium sp. JS1030, assembly GCA_000966855.1. Taxonomy (NCBI): domain Eukaryota; kingdom Fungi; phylum Ascomycota; class Sordariomycetes; order Hypocreales; family Nectriaceae; genus Fusarium; species Fusarium sp. JS1030. The sequence goes on from JWIW01000082.1 coordinate 821,961, forward strand.
GGTGGCGTTACGCCAGACACTTACATCGCCTTCTTGATCATCGAGTGCATGGCGTAAGTATTTCCACGCGACAATGCCTGTATTTTGGCTAACAGCCTTTGCTAGTTTGCCATTTGCCTTCATGATTACGCCGTTTGAGCGCGTCATTCGGTCCGACGGCACACACATCGTCACAGCCGAGGCCCTTTCCACCAAGCAGGAGATCAGACAGATCTCAAAGACCATCACTTCGAGACTCATTGTGCTCTCTGCCCTCTGGGCACTGTGGTCGTTTTTCTACAGGTTGGACGGATTCTCATCTTTCTACGCGTTGCCTGCACTAACGACGAGGTAGTGGCTCTTGGTCAACTTACCTTGGCATCTACTTTTCCGTCCGGGCCCGCGCCCTGTCATCGCTCATCTCGCCTTTCTTCTGCATGTGAGTCTGGTGCGCCTTTGATCTCTTCTACAAACCACTAACGCATCTTTAGTGTTGGCTGCTTTGGCCTCGGATTTATCCTCGACTCCAAGCGCTTCTCACAACGTCATCGCGCTCAGATTGGCCTCTACACCGTTGTCACCCTCAACGTCGGCGTCTACATCTGGTCCATCATCATGCAGGTCAAGTTCAGGCGTAATGATCCTGGCGCCATTGATTGGGATGACAGCCTCTATGCCTCATCTTTCTTGCCGTACTTCTTTGTGCAGACTACAGGCCCACTGTCGCAGTCGTACATGTATTGGCTCTTGTCATCGTTTGCTACAAATGCGCAGGGTATGTATTCAGTGTTGTGTCATAAATCTCTTGATACTAATGACTTCGTTAGCAAATGTACGTAATGGGGCCGCATTCAGATGCATCGAGGCCATTGGCCAAGCGATTGCCTACGGCATGAACACCCAGACAAAGAGTGATCCTCTCGTTGGATTGTACGGACCTCCCGCCCTTACCCCTATTTCAGTAAAACATACTAATGACTACTTTAGCTGCGTGACATTTGCCTTGCTTGGCGCTGCTCTTCTCCCAATGATAATGCTTGTGAATACGACGCCGGATAAGATTCCTGCCGACGAGATCGCTGAACAGCAGTTGCATGCACTGGGAGAAAAGACAGGAGACATCGAGGTCCGGACTGTCGATCGTGACCACGAGAGCAATAGGCAATGAGCATCTCGTATGGCCCTGGAACGCAAATGGGCTTGGCGTGTTGATCTTTACGGCGGCACTGGTGGTTTAGAGCTCAAACGACTACGACGTCACGCAAGGATGCAACAGCACATAGTGTAACAGCCTTTCCACCACCATTCTTGGATCTTGTCTCGATCGTCTAGAGGCATAGTCATGGCTCAAGTTCAGGGGTTAGATGCTATGATTACTGGGTTAGCCAGGGTAGAACAGCCATGAAGCATGCTAGGTTGCAACAAAGTCGGTCTAGACTCTATTCTAAGCGTAGGTGATAATACTACACACGGCACCGGTGCATTAGATATCATTACGTGGGTAGACGAAGATGTTTTCGGCAAACCCCTTCTGGCTGGAAGCATGTGTTACCATCGCCAAGAATCACCTTGGGCCAAAAGTTCATCTCGACTTGTACTGCGTGGCACATTTGAGGATTGTTCGTCGACTAACGAGCAAGATCATAGGTAGATAAAGACTGTTTTGATCAAGTAGTGCGCAGTGAAGCATTCCTAGCCTATCACAATAGTAGTTAGCCGTCTTCCCCTGATATTGAGTGTAACCAAGGCAGTGAAGTCCCATCCCAACACAAGTTGCCTTAAACACTCTGCTTAACCCCATAAGTTCCATCATCCTGGTTAAATGTCCTGTCACTGTTCCCATCTTCGTGGTCGCCCACTACAACCGTCGTCTGGACCGTCTTGGTAATGCCATGAGGCTCGGGATAGGTGGCTAGATGGATCTCAGACCCGTTGCTGCCTTCACGAATAGGACCAGTCTTGCCTAGCTTGCTCATGATTGTATCGCCTCGCCTGGTTCCGTTGGGGCCACTGACGGCAACGCGGGAGGTGACATAGTTTGTCGGGTTAGACTTGTCCCTGCTGCTCGAGTACCAGCCTTCGTTTCGTCCGGTAGCGGTGCTTCGAACAACCTTGGAGATCAGGTTGGCCATGAGAAGTTCGATGTATAGCTTGGCGGTATACGCGAGGGGGGCGAATTGAACGTATCTGTGCAATCAGTGGGTTAGCTGACAACTAAATCGTTGAAGGGGCGCCGACCGAGCTGCGGTTTTCTTTCTTGATCGCAAGGCGGTTCACTCGAGAGTTGTAACTTACATGAATTGGTTCTCAAGACTGAGAAAACCCAGTAGGCACGCATCCAGGATAGTAGAAATCATGACCATCCCAATATTGAAGTTAAAGAGTCTCCAATATTTGCTTAGACCATCGGCAATAAGACGGTAGCGAACTAGATATAGGAAGTAGAGATTGAGCGACAAGTCGATAATGAGGAAAAACGACTTTTCGATTTTCTCAAAGATGATGTTGAGTTCGACCTGGGCGGGAGTGGCACCGTCGAGATGTGCCACTACCCAGATGTAGCACACGGCAATACAGACGACGGTGATGGAGGCTGCGAGACCCCATTTCAAGTAGGCGGCCTTGCGCTTGTTGGTCATGATCAGAGCCACCCGGTTGGCAATGATCTGGGGCAGCAGCTCAACCTGGAACGACCACAAGAGAACCGCAAGGATATAGTATCCAAGACTAGGAATTTCTGCGTAAGCAATGACTCCTGTGCAATAGGGCTGGTTCAACTTACGATCCTTTGATGATGCCATTGATGAAGAGAATGGTTGTGATAGCAAAGATCAGGTTAGCTAGGGCCTCTCCCCAGACGAGAAATAAATACGCATTTCGAAGGCTATGCGTGCGTCTCCAAATACTTCGGGTTTGCTGGCAGGCTTTTGAAAAGGCAAAGATGAAGATGCCCACAAAGAGGCCGAAGAAGAAGGCGGCCAGATCCATTGCAAGCGATGGAGCAGGAAGCGAAAAGGAGAGACGAAAGAAGTGAACAGCTGAAAGAAGACTCAAAGGGGGACAATACACGATGCAGGTCTTATAAACTCAGCCAGTCTCCGCTGAAGGAACAGTTAGGGGTTTCGAGCAACTCGGAACTTTTTCAGTCAGGTAGTCGCCGACCGAGGACGGGTGTTCCTGGTAGAACAATGCTACTCTCTGCCAGTCCTTCACCTAGAAGCCTGCCAAAGACACGTGCGAAATGAGGCCAGCGACCACCTTGGATCACAGTGCTTACTGCGGCTGCATAATCGAGATAGGTCAACACCACTACAGAGTGCCATCTTGTCTCAGCTCTGAACACCGTGTGTCTCGGGAGCCATTACGTTGCAGCGGGTTGGGTATCGACGATCTGCGGTCGGCACTTGGACGACTGGGAGCGCGGTGCTTGCAACGGTCCAGCCACTTACGGCTTGGCAGGTCGCACCCAGTTACAGCGGGCAAGGGTGACGTAAAGTCTAACAAGTGGTCCGGGTCAGGCTTCGGACCAAGCGGACACGCCCCCGCGCGGCAGGGATAAAGATCCAGCTTGATGCTTCCGCGGCGGTTGTGAATCCGTCGGTAATCTCAGGGAGACAGTGCGTTCTCGGCTTCGCCGCCGCAGTTAAGAAAGACCTGGAAAATAGCAAATCCTTACAGAGTCATTGGCCTGTGCCTGTTAAGTGTCAGGGTCATCCCTTGAACCTCTGCCGTGCGAAACGCCGGCTCTTCCTTGACAGTTGCTCCGCTGCTATGTCGATCATCCCCAGAAATAATTCTGCCCCTTAACCCGCTAAGGAAATAGCTCCGCTACTAAAATCTCCCCGAGAAGATCACCAACGTTCGTATAAACCCCTGCCTCCCGGTGTCTGGTCCCCGTTTGTCTCCTCTTTACTCCGCAACGTTAGACGGGCCTAGAACTTTCCGTTGTCTCAGGTACCTAATTGTACGTCATTGGACCGGCGACAGTGGCCGATTCCGATTCCGACACCGAGTGCTTCCAGAATAACTTATATTCAACTAAAAACAGTATTCATTACTGTCATTAATTTAGACTCACCTCATCCACCCTCAACGATGCCTCCTTATACAGGAAACCCGAATGATGTTGACCCAGCGACACTGGGTGACACACTGAAAGGACGCTGTCTCTGTGGTTCCATCAAGGTTACCATCACCGACTCGGAGTTATGGACGAAGCGCCGTGGTCACCTATGTCACTGCGCGAATTGTCGCAAGGTCGCGGGGAGTTACGTCGCAAGCAACTTCAACATCGAAGAAGAAAAGGTCCAGATCGACGACGACAACCAAGTCCTTAAAAAGTTCATCGACAAGAACACAGGGAGCGGAAAACCAGTAGACCGGTATTTCTGCTCAACCTGCGGTTGGTAAGTCTGCATGCTTTAGCGGCTGCTGCTGCATCGTCAAGGGGTTGACACAAGGGTAGTCCGGTCAAGTCAATTACGCCCCTGCTTCCGGGACGCGTCATCGTCAAAATGGGCATGTTTCCACGGATTCCTGCACCAGAGTGGGAAACATTTGCGCTGCACAGGCACGACTGGCAGGGGAAGCATGAAGGGGTTGTGCAGTGGCGTATTAAGGTTGGCGAGGAACAGTTGTGAGACTCAGGTTGTTATTATCACAGGTTCAAAGTCAAATCCTATAGCTAACCTAACTGATAACACGAAATCAGAATACACTCCAGCAATATTACTCCTCGTTCCTTCTGCTCCGCCTGGTTCACCACTCCGGCTCCTCATCCTGCACAGGCGCGTCTTGGCAAAAGCCTAGTGTCGCAGTCCCGAGTCCCCGACCGTTCATAACTGCACAACTATCACAAATACAGAGTCCGTCGATGGCCATTTCTTTCGCACTTCCTTGCATGCTGTCTAGCAACCTCTTGGATCCTTCGTGGAAGATATGATGCAAATCCCAAGCTAGCGCTGTTGCATCAACGGCCTCACCTTCTGTGCCAACTGGAGGAATCAAGTGTGAACTCGTTTAGAGGCGTTACATTCAGACTAGTTTCAGGGACAATGGTTGACTCGAAGCGATGCCCCTTTCCTGGATTGGCTTGACGTCTCACTTACCAGAGGCGTCTCTGATACTGGTTGGCCAGCTCGACGAGACTAAGAATGCTAGGGCATGTTCCGCGAGACGCAACGACGATCTTATACTGGAGAAGCGTTAACTTCCCATCTCGCGATCCCACGGGGCGGTCGCCGCTCGCTTCTAAAGGACCTTATGGATCTTGGCGATAGGAAATTGAGAAGGAAGCAATGCGACCGCAAGCCCAAGCCAGTAGTTTGATAGGAATGGTGCGACGATCGTCGGTAGATCATGGTCCGGTGGAGCCGACGGGAGCATCCCGGTCGTCCCGGGAGAGCCAGCAGGGGAGGTTCGGCACGTAGTAAGCTCCGTCCCGACTGGGGCTCAGCTCTGAAGGTAGTTGTGACATCCACTCTCTTGTGAACATCGTGAAGTCGCTGGAATTTCATGCTTGGTGGTTTATCCGCGTTATGCGCTAGCCTCCTGCTTCGTCTAGTAGGGCCCAAGGATCTAATAAGTAGTGGTACGAACTTTCCGAGTGCCAGGTGCCTCGTGCAGCTAGCAAATGGTTCACTGGTACTGGATTATGCATTACTATCGCCTTCAATGAACTTTGTTCACCTCAATTAGCTGCGTACGATGATAAAGGCAGAGCTGAATAGGTAGAAACGCTTCTGGGAACATTTTGCCAATTGTCCGCTCATTTTACGGCGCAAGCTCTGGACCAGTCATTCTATACAGAGCTCAATGGGCATGGGTTGAAATTCCGTATCTAAAGTCGAAATTATCCATTATCGGTAGCAGTCACTGCAGGGACTATCGGGGATCTGCGCGGGGGCTGAGCGACGCGATTGCAACGGCAACGGTGAACTGCTCCGAGACGAGACAAGAACGGCTTGATTCAACACCCCGGCTATTTACATAATCGGAAGTCCTTTTTGCGGGGAAGGAGGGGGGCCAGGGTTGGGAATGCTGGTTTGGGAGTTGCATTACGGTGGTTGGTTGCATACGATCGCCGCCTTGGCTATACTTATGCCACCTACATATGTATGCAACTGTACAAGGAACAGATTGAGGATTGAGGAGTTGCCTTCTCTACGAGTTGCCTGTTGCATGTAGGCTAATGTAGGGGACAGTTGCAGCATGTAACTCCTCCCTAGTTAGGGCTTACACAGGCGGTTTAGTCTCGCTGTCGTGTCCCCAAACCGCACAACCAACGCGTCGATCAGGGTCAACCAACGTCTCATGGATCCTGAGGGGTTGCTGCCCGTAAACCTAAATAATCCTAGTATCATACGACAAGAGATATCTGCAGCCTTTACAAGACGTTGTAACAATTGGTCCGTCCCCTCTCTGATGGTTCAAGTAGATGCCCGTGCCCCTCAATTCCATCCCATCTCTCACACAACGCACTCTTCCCACCCATACCCCACTTCTCCTCCTCCAAAAACATCATCACGATGGCTTCAGCAACCTATGATTTGATCGTCGTCGGCTCCGGCTTTGCTGGTGCCACGACTGCCCTGAACTTTCTTGAGACCTGCAAGAAGCTCAACAAGCCCGGTCGCCTCGCCCTGGTCGAGGCCGGCAAGAAGGGCGAGAGATGCGGTGCTTCCCGCTGGACGGGCGCCTATCTGCGTCTCGATAAGGACCTCAACTTTGACTCCGACTGGATCAAGGAGATGGCCCTTGTCAGCAAAGGCAGAGCTGACCTTGAATACTGTCGCAAGCTTGGACAGCACGCCAAGGCGACCGCCGAGTGGGTGCAAGACCACGGCGTCGAGTTCATTAAACACAAGGAGGAGAATGTGAGTGATGTCTAAATCAGAACAGTGAGATTCCACATGCTTACCCGTATTTCAAGGTACTCCTTGAGTTTGCAACAGACCAGCACTTTGTCTTGCCCAATGGAGGTGGCTGGGCCATCATCCAAGCCTTGATCAAGCATATCGAGTCCTTTGATAATTGCGATATTCACTGGGAGACCGAGGGTCGGGAACTGCTCACAGATGAGCAAGGCCGCATCACTGGTCTCCAAGTGCGTCGCGCCAACGGCCTCTTGGACAAGCTACACGCTCCAGATGTTATGCTGGCCAGCGGTGGTTTCGAGGGCAACCAGGAAATGCTTGCCAAGTACGTTGGCAAGAAGACTCACGAGTTTGATCTCATTGCGCCCGGCCTCAAGTACAACCGAGGCCAAGGCCTTAACATGGCGCTCTCATTGGGTGCTGACACGGCTGGTTCTTTTGACGGCTTCCACTCGGAGCTTGTGGACACTCGTGCCACCAAGCCCGATGCTGTCATCTGGGGTCACAACTACGGTATTGTAGTCAACCAAGACTGTGAACGGTTCTATGATGAAGGCAAGCGACACCTTTTTGCTACCTTTGAAATGATCGCCATGGAACTCTGGCGCGACCACGACAACAAGGGCTACTTTATCACCGATAGCCCCATCATGAAGCGCTTCCGCCCCGGCTGGGTCTATGAGACGACAGACCAAGAGCCCGAGGAGGCATCAACCATTGCTGAGCTCGCACAGAAGCTCGGTCTTGACCCTGCAAAGCTTGAGAAGACTGTTTCCGAGTTCAACGCCGCTACCAACAGCAACCAGTTTGAGCTTCTCAAGCTTGACGGTAAAGCCACCACAGGCCTCAAAGTCAACAAGTCGAACTGGGCCAACCCAATCAACACACCACCATACTATGCCTACCCCATCACTGCGCAATTGACGTTTACATACGGCGGTATCAAGGTCAATCTTGACTCCCAGGTTCTGGCTACGAATGGGGCACCGATTCCCGGTTTGTGGGCGACCGGAGAACTCACAGGCCTCTTCTATAACGGTATGTGTTTCCTCAATGTAATTATCAGTCTTTCACAGTTACTAACACTTTCACAGAATATCCCCCTGCCACCTCGGTACTCAGGTCCTTGACCTTTGGTCGCCTAGCAGGTGAGGCGATCGCGACGAAACTGTAATCAAGTAAGGAGGTTGCTATGGTAGCTAGTCTGTATCTGCTGAATAATCCAAAATGAGAGCATTCGATTACGAAGTGGCATGATCTATCATGATCCTCTTTCTTGAGATCTGGAATAATCCAGCACGACGCGTGATGTTAAATAAAGCCTTTCGCAAATGCCAGTTTGTAATAGAACCAGCGCATAATCAACCTGCCAGTATGCCGTAGTGAAATCATGCATAAAACCAATTTAAAATAGAATATTGGCATAAAAGCTTGGGCCACTTTAGTCGAAGTATGTTATTATCTTATGCAGTAGATATATATATTATATTTAACGTCCTATAGGTAATTTCTTCTTACTAGCCACTATTTAAGTATAAAGAGATATACTAAGCTAACTATAAGGTAAATAACTAATATATATAGACTAAGTATAAGGTAAGTAAATTAATTAAGCTTATCTTAATCTAATTAATATATATATATTAAGGGTTATAATACTATAACCTATTAAGGCTATAAAAGCTTTAATATACTCTTAATTACTTACCTCTCTATCTCTTTTTATTTATTTCCCCTAGAGCTATTTAGTAATTTATTAGCTAAGTAATTAAAATAAAATAAATAAGGCGTTATAACTTTTTCTTAGCTTAATACCTATTATTAAGATATTAAGGTATAGTATATTTATAAAATTAATTCTAGCCTTTTTTAAATAGATTAATTACTTAAAAAGGGGGTATTAGATATATTAATAAGGCCTTTTTAAAAGGTTTAATAAGTAAATAGAATTAATATAGTTATTAGGCTTATTAGCTAGCTAGGTATTAGTTATAATATATAGTTAGATAACTAAATATAAGAAAAATACTTATTAAGAAAAGAAATAATTAAAAAGAGAGGCTTTATTAAGGATTAATTTAATAATAAAAGTAAATCTTAATAAAAAAAGATAAGCTCTTTACTAGCTTTATAAAGTCCTTAAAGTTAGTCTTTATTACCTTATAAATTACTTAAAGTAATAATAAGGCTAGCTATAGTTATTCTTAAAGGGCTATTTTATAATAATAAAAGATATAATATATATTCTTATAGTAGTTATAAGAATAAGTAATTTCTATATCTAAGTAGTTAAAGTATTTATAGTAATCTATAAAGTCATTATAATAAGTTCTTATAGCTAGAAGGTAATATAAGGTAGTCTAAAGAAGTACTAATTCCTTAGGGTACCTTTGGTCTACCTTTAGGCCTAGGGGTATATATACCTTAGGTATATTAGTTACCTATTATACTAAGAACTCTTCTTATATCTTTGCCTTAGCTATATGCTAGATAAATATAAGTATTAGAGGGAGGTTAAGAGGCTCCTTAGAGTAGCCCTTCTTAGCGTACCTATTAGCTTCCTTATTGCCCTTAATCCCTTGTGTAGTAGATAAAGTAGAGAAGTGGGAACCTCTAGGGTAGGGGGCCTAGAAGTACGTTTTTAGCCAGAGTGTTTATGAAGAATAACACAAATGTATCCGTTAATAAGGTTAGATCCAGTGTCTATGAGGATGAAAGAAGTTGAGTCTGATTTAAACTCTGATTTATTTCCTCTCTTATTCCCCCGTTTGTGCTAGATAAGTCTGATATTATACCGTTTATTTCTGATCCTTGCATTATGAGTCGGCAGCTATATCATTAAACTCATATGCCTGATATCTTTTTACTACTCATTCGCGACCCAAGTCGATTGATATGCTGTTATCGATTTAAGAGTATTCAGAACTATCATATAAATGGTATATGGAACCTTGCGACCCGAAGGCGTGAAAGTGACAAAGCCGTGACTGAAAGCTGAACGGTCTACTTTGTGTACCAAAAATTCATTAGCGATGATAGAAGAAGAAATCTAATACGAAGCTATAAACAAGTATGGGCAACCAGAAAGAAGCTCATCATAAGGATGAAGAAACCACTGGTATTTCAACTATGGAAATGATATGTGAAGACTAGCACTGTCTCTTCCCACTTACGTGCATCTTTGAATAATGCTTTACATCACCATAGCCGTGAAGTGGCATTTTTATTTTCCGCCTTACCCGCCCATGCTCTTGTCATATCTCGGATCAACGTAGAAAGCTATCAGTTATTGAGTTCGACAAAGTACACGAATTTAACTAGAACTAAGTGACATGCAATCCAGTGGGCGGTCCCGTTCGGGAAAACACGGGATCAAGGTAAATTTGATTGTAGGACATCGACAGCTCGTAAGACGCCATTTGATGCGCCTTTTTCATGTCCTAAAATGCTATCGAACTAATAAGAAAATATGGGATTCCCGAGCTGCTGTGTTTCCTCTGAGAGAGGTTGTTCAGGTACCAAAAATCACCAGTCCGGGCATCATCGGGTCAGGATCAACACTAGCACTGATAGAAAACAAGCCGTCAGTCTCGAATTGTCCACGAGCACCAGTGGCGGAGTCCGACTAGGTTAGTTCTACCGCCATACTAAGCATAGCCCAAGGACCCATTCGGCCTTTTCTCGACAATGCTCGGCGTGTCGGGGACAAGGCCGAGTCCAGTCTCATGCCCCGTAATTCGGCATCCACCAGCAGGGCTGGGAGCTTTTCTGGAGAAATAAAGATCAAGCCAGATCCTCGATGTGGCCTATGTTCTCCAGAAACGAATTCGAACTCGCCCCATAGCCATGATTGACTCTGCTGCCACTTCTGTGGCGTATACGCCTGCCGAAACAGCCGAGGTAATTTGCCGGGCTGGCGTCAAGAAGGGACATTTACGCCCAGATAAGGTGTTTCTATCTGCCGTTCTCGGTGGCTGCATCCTCAGCTTTGGCTGCGCTGTATCATTAACGGCCTTGACGGCGCCATGGTACCAGGAGAATGCGCCTGGTCTTATCAAGCTCATCGGCGCTGCCGTTTTCCCTCTGGGTTTGGTCATTGTGATATTGACCGGCGCCGACTTGTTCACATCGACTAATATGGTAGGTTACTTCTTGACTTTATCTCCTGTTGAGCTTTTGGCTAAAATGGCACCCAGTTCACTTTTGTGGCTGTCCTCAATGGAAGACTGTCAGTGTGGAGAATGTTGCTACACTGGTTCCTCTGCTTCTTTGGCAACCTCGCAGGCTCACTCTTTGTTATGGCCGTAATCGTTGGATGTGAGTAACTCGTCGCCTCCGTATATAATACATGCTAATTAATTGACCATAGATGGAGGCGTTTTTGATGCTGAGATGTACAGAGAAGAGGTCATTGCCTTCGCCACCAAGAAGCAGCTCGTGCCCGCAATGTACCAAATTTTCATCCGCGGCATCGGATGCAACTGGCTCGTCTGCGTTGCGTGCTTTTTGGGCACGCAGGCCAAAGACCTTAGCTCAAAGGTGATTGGCATGTGGCTCCCCACGTTTGCGTTTGTGGCTCTGGGCTTTGATCACGTCGTGGCCAACATGTTCTTTATGCCGCTAGGCATCTTCTTGGGCACTCCAGACTTGACAGTTGGGCTGTACATTTGGAAAGGTGAGTCATTTTCCGTTCTTTTCAGGAGACAATCAAGGCTAATAAGAGGCACAAAGGCATGATCCCTGCCCTCTTCGGCAACATCCTTGGCGGAAGCCTGTTTTGTGGTGTCTACTTCTGGTGGATGTATTTGGCTGCGGAGACTACTCTGACAGAGGATGAAGAGCATGAGGTTAAGACTCGAGCGGGCATTCTTGGCCGAGAAAAGGCGACTGCTTCAGATGAGGAAAGCAGGATAGAGTCAAATTAAGAAGCACGAAGCCAGCGAGACTGACTAAAGGGAAACAAAATTAGACAATAGAAAGAGGCAAATTAGAGTCAAATAGAATAGAATCCGTAATGATCAGGCTGTGTGCTGCTCCTGGGCACTCTTTGACCCCCTGGCGTTGAAAATTCTTGCTTGCAAGAGTCATAGGTTCGGATGACGTGCTCTTTCGGTCAAGCGGTGTCCTCTGGGCCGAAATCTGAACAGCCAGATCACACCGAGTTTGGCAAAAGTCGGCGTTCGGGACTGCAATTGTGGCAGTTCCTGCGTCGACTAATGCTGTAATAGGTCTAGCGATGGATCACGAACGGAGCCGCAAGCCCCCTTTTATATCCACAAGTGGGAATAGGAACGATAAGCTTAAGAACGAAGTTTATCCGGTAAGCTTAAGCGCTCTCATTAAACAGGTTTCGATTGGCGAGGATGAGGGCCGAGATAAGGATCATGTCGATCTGCTTTTTGTTCCATGAGACGCGCAATCTCGGGGTTCGAGCTTGTATGTAAATAGCGCACTCCCTTGCGTGAGGTGTTCAACAGTCCACTGCCCGGGCAGAAGTGTGGCTTCACAAGACATTCAATAGTCTGGTTTCCTGCTGCCGACGATCCGAGGGAGCCTCAAACTATTTTCTGCATGTGCGTCGCATTTTTCTCGGGCACCAGAGTTCTGGAACCTGACGTCAAAGCTTCCATTTTTTTTTCTCACTTTGAAGCGTGCGCGGCAGAAAGGAGTTAGCGTAGCCAAGAGCCCGAACGCCGAATACCGAGCGCGTAGCCAAACATCTCCGGCAGAATGGGTTCTCAGCGAGCCAGGAAATATAAGAGCTGCACATTGTAGTGTCTGTCACTACCAAATTTTACAACCTCTAAATAGAGATCAGTCCGCCATTGGTCGGCATTGTGAGAAGGCACGTGGACGATAGATACTAGCCCAAAATGCCTACTTGGGTAGCAAGGGAGCTCCAGTCTCATACCTACCTATCACGTATCATAAGGGATAGGTCATAGTCGAGAATATTTTTCTTAAACGAATTATAATCGTTAATTATTGCTGAATATCGCGTCTCACTTTTCCAGTGACCTCACTCAGACGGGAAACCTAATCATGCCGTGTCTCTAGATTATGCTTCCGAATTGTCCTCATCTGTCTAAGATTTCTTACTAACAAAGACTCCACTGTATAAGTAGTTTTTAAATCACCTGCTATGCGTACCTTGAATAATTGCCGGCTGTAAAACTTTTATTCTAGAGGTATAGCTTGTAAATATACAATTAATGGTTTACAAGGTGGAACATGTCGCTGTGATACGCGGCATGGAAGAGAGTAAAAGTGCACTATGTGCTCCGTATCTTATCCTCGGCAAATGAAACGCTGCGTCACGCCTGGACGCGGCTCTCATTTCAATTCCTACGATGACACATGCTCACGCGGCATGGCCCTCGAGCGTGTGCATCTTGCCAACGATGTATCAGACAGCACTTGATTTCTATAGAGCGGTGGAAACTAAACCCCCTTCACCAAACCCGACGGGAATGAATATAGGAGGGCACAACTGTCGCTCACTGACGAATAAATATCACTGGATACCCGATTTAGCCAAGGAGTCTAGATTTTAAGAGTACAAACGAAGGCTAGGTTTCTTTATACCCCGGGTCTACCGCCTAAGGTGGACGCGCAGACGCTATCTGTGTTCCAGTCTGGCATCGAATGGATGAATTAATCACCTTGCGTCAATTGATCAGTCTTGGTCATAGCGTTCAAGAGTCAGCGCTACTGACGAAGCTGCGTGCCTTAATTACTTGAACTTGAGAATATCGAATGGAATTCAGAAATTATGTTAAATCTACTATGATCACGGGTGCGGGGGTAGTTCCCATTGAGGCAGGTTACGCTAGTCTTGTTGTTTTTTCAGCAGCTAATGCCTGAGAAAAGTATAAGCCCCGTTCTGCTTACGCAGATTTCCCCTCTGTCATCTAGCTAAGCTATTCACCGTCGGCGTTTCGGGCACGGCGTCAGTGACTCGCTGGACATATTGGTATTTTCCTACTTACGGCTCGGAAGGTGCCCACCAAGCTGCCGAGGCCCGCGTGATCCGGGTGCCCACTTTGCGCGAATGGCTTGATCAAAGGATTCATTTTCGCATGAATAGTCGTCATCACTTGGCTGTTCACTAATCGAATTCAAGTTCTTGCTAAGGATGTGAGGACTCGAGATACTGGTATGAGGAGACATAAAAGGCACAGTGAGCCTAATTGAACAAGACATGTCAAAAAAGTCAACACTTAAAGCAACTCAAATTTGTACCCTCTTGTTACCAAAATGCCGTCTGTCCAAGTGCCAGTAGGTCAAACTTCTGTCAAGGTCACAGTGATCGATAATGGGGCTCGAGCAAAGGGCTCTTGGGCATTCTTCCTCGATCCGCCTCTTCACACCAATCAACACTCCTCTGCCCCCGCCTATGTGTTCATGATTGAGCATGAAAACTCAGGCAGTCGAGTCCTATTTGATCTCGGAATTAGGAAGAACTACGACGAGTATCCTCCCTTTGTCAGAGAATATCACAAGAAAGTCGCCCAATTCGAGACCGGGGATGAGATATTTGACATGTTGCAAAGCCGTGGCATTGATCTGCTTACGGTCAAGTCTATAATTTGGAGGCATGTTATGTCGCTCCAGTCTTATGATAAGTACTGACTCTTGGTACAGTCACCATCATCTCGATCATACAGGAAACCCGACCGGGTTCCCTCCGACTACCAACCTCGTGGTTGGACCTGGCTTTAAGGAGACTTTGCTGCCCGGCTACCCCACGAATCCCGACGGCCTTATCCTCGAAAGCGACTATGAAGGGAGAGAGCTCCGTGAGCTCGATTTTGAAAAAGAATCACATGGCCTACGAATTGGGGAGTTCAGGGCTATAGACTTCTTCGGCGACGGAAGCTTCTATCTTCTCGAGACCCCTGGTGTGAGTCTTGCTCAGCACATGTGAAACACAGCCCTGTTAACAATGCACAGCATACCATCGATCACTTGGCTGGATTTGCCCGGACCAGCGTCAATCCGCCCAGATTCATCTTCATGGGTGGAGATATCGGCCACCACGCATCCCAATGGCGGCCAACAGACGACGTCCCCCTTCCAGACACCCTCTGCCCATCACCCCTGGGACCTGACGCGCAGCTCAATGTACTGCACAATGTCTGCCCGGGAGAGATCTTTGTAGAGCACGCCCACCCAAAACGGTCGAGAACTTCCCCTTTTCATCGAATCAAGGCTGGCCACCCCTTCGACGTTGATATGGCGCAGGCAACTCTGAAAAGCATGGAGGCGTTCGACGCAGATGAAAATATCCTCGTCGTCACCGCTCATGATTACACTCTGATTCCGTACATGCAGTTCTGGCCCGAGACAGCAAACGACTGGCATAAAATAGGTTGCAAAGAGCAGAGTCGATGGGAGTTTTTGAAAGACTTTATTGATATTGTGCAGGCCAAGGTTTCGGGCTCGGCCTCAGCTTCGTTCACAAAGGGCTAATACACTAGTTGCATCAGGCATAAATTTGTGATAAAATGGGGGCCCATGGCCGCGAAGCTATATATGATAGCCCTTGCAGGGGTATAATTATACACATCAGGTCACTTCCCCTCCAGCTTCTTTCGCACAGCCAGTACTGTCACACTGTGCTTGTTACGGATAAACATCTCCAAAGCTAGGTACAGCTGGCTTTTGTTGTCGCTGCCCAGCGTGATTGATTCTGGATCACAAAACTTCTTGGAGAAGCTACTTAGCAACCGCCCCATCTTACTTAACTCGCTGAGCATAATGTGACCAATCATGCGTTCCCTGTTCTCAGGATCAAGCTCATAGGGCCCGATTGTCATGGGGGGTACGAAGAGGCCCGACCCATCGCTTCCATCATGCGACATTTCGGTGTCCCTTGTCGACGGCCTTTCCAGTTCGTCATTGTCGGGAGATGCCGCAGGACTGTTGTAGCTATCAACCCCTGCCGAGCTGCTCTCGTCTCCAGGCCCACGGTAACTCTGCAGGACTATTTCGTACCAGGATAGGATGCGCAACAGCACGGCAGTGGCTAGCAGTGCGACGTTGTCACTAGGCGTGCATGTGCACGAGACAGTCTTGGATGCGCAGGAGAGGGCTGAGCGGCTAGCTGTGAGAATAGTCCCGAGATTCTGGGAAGTCTTTGGTTCCCCTCGGCATGATAAGGAGGGAAGATCAAGCTTGGCCAGTGCAGATATGAGGTCGGCTTCACAGTGTTGCCTGTCTGTGATTGAGCTCATTAACCGTACAGCCATGTTGTCGACACTGGCTAGACTGCTATCTATGCCCCCCAAGGATGGTGCACCGATGCCGCTATCCCTGGGGAGCATGAAGGCATCTGCTCTGTCTAAGCCTTTACTCCCGCTTCTATCACCAGCTATCGACTCCATATCCGATAGCCATACAAGGTTGGCATTGTCTGGGGTTAACGACTCCGCACTGCTCCCGCTGGTCAACAGCTCAACGAGATCGGGACAGGTACCCCAAGTGTCCGTCTGACCTAGTAGAACACTGGCATCCTGCTTGCTCGTCGTTGATGCAGAGCTACTCATTGCCGAAAATGGTAGGGCGCCCGCCCGTTGCTCGCCCTCGGCTTGTGTCGTGGACAGGGTTCTCTTTCTTGACCGCTGCGAAGGACTATAGCTGCAGACCTGGCCACGACGCACGCATCGCTGGCACCAGGGCTGCTCCTTGCCGCACCGCACCTTTGACTTTGCGCAGTTGTCGCAGCTCTCGCGGAAGCTTTCCACCCGGCGGTGAAGGGGGTCTGCAGAGTTCATGTGGGAAGAGCGTGATATATGTGATGCGTAAACTCAAGCAGTCTCGGACCAATAGAGATCAGACTTGGAGGTGAGAACCCTGGGATAATGGAGTGCTGTGGGGTTTCTTGGTTTCTGGAGTATCTTTTGGCAATCGTCGATCTTGTGGGCGGACTACATGCCCTTTTTATTCATCAGGCATGTCCCACGCCACCGCATCCGAGATTGAATACGAGATGAAAAGATGGGTGGGTTCCGATGGGAAGATTTCTGCTGGGTCAAATTCTTAGGTCAGAATAGATATGGAAACGCCGTAGACGCACTCCCTCGCAGCCTGTGTTCAGCTTTCTTTGGTCCAAGTAAGCGCTGGCTAGGATCGTCCGTCATCTTGCAGGCAATATCCCTACGGGCGATATATCCCATCGCTACTCGCGGGATAAGACAGATCAACCTGCAGAGTGTCTTACGTTCACGCCTTTAAGCAGAAGAGAAATAGGGTTTCTACATTGGTGCAGATATGGTGCTTGAAAAGATCCTTGCAGATGAGAAGAGGGGAGTTTGCATACGATTTTGTAATGTTATCTTATCTCTGCACATTCGGTTCGCTGCCAGCCAGACGGGGCCACTCATGTCTTGCATTGCAAAGGTGGCCCAAGGCGGGTGGCTGACGCCGCACTGAGGATCAAGATGAGGTGATTGTCGATCTGAAAGAGGAAGAGGAAAACACATGAACCTTGTAATCAAGTAAGAACTAGGAGCCATACCAAGTATGGACAAACAAAAGTTCGAAGGCATGGCTTTGCATCACGGCTGGCGATGAACAAAGCAACATGTCCGAATTAGCATTGTCACCTGCATGACAAGGGTAGAGGGACGGAAAAACAAGTAACCACTACTGCAAGGTTCAGCTGAAATTCCCAGTATCTTTCCTTTCCGTGCTGCCACGGAGGGCGGTCCATCTACCAGTCAGATCCCGTAGATCGGGCGAACGGCTGCAAGACGTCGCCGTCGCCGTCGTCGGGGCCTCAAGCCCGGCCCGGGCCGATCGACGGTCGGTCCGATCCAAGCCCCGAGTCGTCGAGCGCGAGTTCACATCTGCACGTCAAGACGGGACAAGAGGGCTAATTAGGCACTGCTAATTACCTCAAAAAGCCACTTTCTTGTTCTGGCGGGAGATGAAATATGACATTGCAGCCATGGCCAACCGCGTCTTTGCCACCCACCTCCCGGCCAAAAGATCCACCCCCAGATCAACACTACATCGGCACTTTGCGATCATATCATCCCCCAAGATGGTGTCTTCTTTTGCTGCTGCGCCTTATCGCCATGATATGATGCCGTTCGATTCGGCGCAAGATGCACAGATAGACGGCAATCCGGCACTGAGTAAGCTGCGTGAGGCCATCCCAGATGTCAAGATGTACACGCGATCCTCGCCTCGCTACGAGGCCCTTCGCGGTGTCTACAACAAGCTGGTCACAGCCGAGCCCTTGGCCATGTGCCGTCCCACTTCGGTGGCTCAGATCCAGGCCATCGTCAAGACTGTCTCGGGCTTGGGCCTTCCACTCGGGGTACGCTGCGGGGGCCACGATGTCTTCGGGCGCGGGTGCATTGAGGGCTCGGTCACCATCGACATGCGAGAGCTGGACACGCAAGAGCTTTCCGACGATAAGAAGATAGTGACTGTTGGCGGCGGCATCACCAGCAAAAACCTGGTGGGCTTCCTGGGGTCGCACAACCTCTGCACCTCCAACGGCTTCGCGGGTGAGGTTGGATGGACATCTTGGGCCTCGTGGGGAGGCTATGGCCCGCTGGGCGATTATGTCGGCCTGGGAGTCGACAACATGGTGGGCGCCAAGCTGGTGACGGCCAATGGCGACCTGGTGCAGGCCGACGGGGAGCTCCTGTGGGCCCTCAGAGGCGCAGGCGGCAACTTTGGCGTTATTGTTGAGACGTCGGTGCAGGTTTATCCCATGTCGAGCATCCAGGCCGGCTTCATCGTGTACCCGTGGGCAGAGACGGCAGAGGTGCTACAGGGCCTGCAAGCCCTGCTCGATGCCGGCGTCCCGGACACGCTGTGCCTGCAGGCGGGGTTCACCAGAGGCGAATGGGGCCTCGGCATGGCTGTGACCTATATCTGGCCAGACGCTGAGACAATTGGCCCCGAGAGCGAGGAGTGGCTGCAGAAGCTGAAGGCCCTTGGCAGCGTCATTGTCGATACCGTGCAAGAGAGTGAGTTTGCCCGTCCCCGATGCGCAAGGCAATGTCATGTCAGATCAGGGTCACAATTGACACGCAAAATCTGACTTTAGCAACGTTTCACGACTTCCAGAGGGACATTTCCAGCGCTATCAGCGACCCTGTCAATATCGCGTCTCGGCACGTCAGCATCGCCAAGTTCACCGGCCCAACGGTCGCGCAGCTGATTGACGCCTGCGAGGCCATGCCCGTCGAGGCCGACTGCACCATCAGCAGCACCATTGTGCACGGAAAAGCGGCTCGGCCGAATGCCGCCTCGTCTTTCGGCACGCGGCGGCCGCACGTCATGTTCCATATCAATGCCGTCGCTCAAGACCCTGTCCACGAGGGATTAGCCGCTGCATGGGTGGACCGTGTTGTTGATGCTGTTGCGGCAACTGGCGAGAGCATCGGGCCAACCTACGTCAGCTTCCTGGAGTCGGGGAGGAACCCCGAGACATGCTACGGAGCCAGCTGGGAACGGCTGAAGGCCGTCAAGAAGGATATTGACCCGGAGGATGTTTTCAGATACTCGCACGGCCGTGTCCCGGTTGAGTGAGTTGCATGTAGATCATGAGTAGAATAGAGGGTCGATAACGGCACATTAGAGTTTTGTTCCAATTTTACAACAGGTTCCTTTTTAAATCAAAGTATTTAGAGCTACTTTGTCTAGGTAGCACGATAAATGATGATACCAGTTGATCCCAGTGAAGCAATTCCGACATCCTCACACCCAGCATTCATCTCGCCGTGACAGAGTCTCATCTTGTGATTCCTGTTCGATTACGTCTCGACTTATAGATTTTGACAAAGTAAATATTATCAAATGCATAATTCTAGTTTACAACGACCAATCCTTTTTTTCCCGTTTGCCATTAGCGTCCTTTTCCAATGCCGACTCACCTTTCCCGCCAATCGTATTATTTCCGTCTCACGAGTGACGATTCACACGCAAATATTGGTTCCAGAACTACCTAGTGTACAAATTCCTTGCCCTTCACGTTCTTCCATTCAACACCCAACGATGGCAAAATGGCAAAACAAGCAGCACCCAGTCCCACGTAGAAATAATTTCGAAGCGATGCGTTGTATTCGACAAGCACATCGCTGAGGAGATCCGCCGGTATGACGTTACGCAGCTGCGTGGCGCCAGCGCCGACAATCTTTGCAACATCGATGCCGTCGAACGAGGACAGACGTGATCGAAGCTCATTGTTGAAGACAGCTTGACCAACGCAGACGAGCACCGAACCGCCAAGGGATTGGGCGAAGAACATGAGTGACACGCCGGTAGGGACATCCTTCTGTGTCAGAGCCACCTGTGCTCCCAAGCTGGCAAGCTGCATTCCTTGACCAATGCCAAGGCCCAGGATTATCTGGTACCCGATCCATGTGTGTGTGGGGGTGTCAACGACAAAAGTCGAGATGAGACCGCCGCCAACCGACATGAAGATGACAGATGAGAAAAACACGGGGTTGAACCACCCAATACCGTTGATAAGGCCACCAGAGACGATTGCACCAAAAACGAGGGACAGAACAAGGGGAAGTGTGTCAATGCCTGAAGTGATGGCGTCTGTGCCTCGCACACCCTGGAACCAGATGGGCAGAGCGACCAGGAAGACAATGAGAACAGATCCGAGACAAAAGGCAAAAACAGTACCCAGCCAGACATTTCGGATCTTGAACAAGCGAGGCGGCACAGTAGCGTTCTCCTGCTGCCAGATCTGAATGGCAACAAAGGCGATAAGAAGCACGCCAGCAAGCACCAGAAGCGCAATAATTCGACCTTCATTCCAAGGATATTTCTCTCCGCCCCACTGTAAGGCCAGAATCAAGCAAATGACACCAGGGAGGAACACGAGGTTGCCAAAGGGATCGAGCTGCTTGATCTGCTGTGGGATGGAGACGGACTCGTTCGCGGGAAACTTGGGGAACAGAAGGATTAGGCAAGCCACGGCGGCTCCTCCGACGGGAAGACTAAAAACGAAGCGGTCAGTATATGAAGAATTTGGAGAAGAGGGTGTTAAACCACTTACTTGATGTAGAAGCACCATCTCCAGGTGACACGATCAGTGAACGCTCCACCGACGAGCGGTGCAATGACCGAGGCAATGCCAAAGACGGCTCCCATCATGCCCACATATCCGGCACGCTTTGAAAGGGGCGTGACCGTGGTGATGAGGATGGTAGAGCCAGAGTAAATGCCCGCAGATCCTGCGCCAGCGATAGCACGACCAATGATGAAGGCGACCGAGTTGGGTGCCACACCACATAGAAGTGAGCCAAGTTCAAAGAAAAAGATTGCGACGAGATAGACGGCCTTTGTTGGGTAGAAAGTAAAGATACGGCCCCAGAGGAGCTGGGTGGCAGAGCTGGTGATGAGGTAGGCGCTGGCGTACCAGCTAATATCACCAAGCGACTTGAAGTCGTCAGTAATACGAGGGATGGCGGTAGCGATGATTGTACGGTCCAGGGCGACGAGGAACATGGCCACCATGTTGGAGAGGATGATGGCGGCCAGCTTGAGACCATGGGGATACTTGGACTCATCTTCTGCCTCAGTCTTGGACTCGGGGGACGTATCAGGTGTAGAGGGAGTCTCATTTGGGGCTGGGGTAGTGGCTCTCTCGAGCTTTTCCACCTGTTCGTTGTTGTCCGTCATGGTGTTTAGGAGGAGGAATTGTCGATGTTGGACCAAAGATAACGGATAGCTTGATAGATGATGATTCTAATCTTTGGAGGTTGAAAGTCGAAGGACTGTCTTTAAAACATGGTCATTTCGTAGACAATCCCTTCGGATGCGATGATCCCCGGACGCGGACTAGAGATGAAATCACGGAACGGCACATCTCGGCGACGGAGACGCGATCGTAGTCGGGGGCTCATAGACGGAGCGGGAATGACAACGGCCATGCCCGTAGAGCGGTCCCGTCCCTGTCTCAGTCGGCCACTAAACACGCTAAGCTCGGGACCGAGGCATGCCAGACCCCGGCCGTCAGCCTTAGAGCGGTCCCGCGCGGAGAGGCGGGCAAGTTGGCGTCATGCCGCAGCCAATCGGCATGGATGGCGGCGTGGAAATATGGAGACAACAGCTGGTGGTGTTGAGATGTGCAAACATGGCATGGCTTGCAGTAATCGACATTGAACCCCTGGCTAGACGCATGTGCCGTGTCTCTTCTTATCTTACTCAGAGACATTGTGCAGCCACTAGCTGGTCATGATATGATCTGACATCTGCAGCGAAGGGTCCTGTCGAGATGCCTTTTTGGGATTACCGTGTCGCCCCATCGCCACCCTAGAACTGATGGCCCCGATTGAGTGTTTGATGGATTTGGGGTCAATGAATGCCGAAATGATAGTAGTGGTGGCCTATAGTTATGAAAGACAGAATACAGAATCGTATTCCAATTTAATTACTAGGACTCCTTCTGTAAGAAAGGTTGTTGCTTAATACAGAGTAGTTTGTCGTTTTCTTCGGCAAGATCAAAAAAGAAGCATAAAAATAAACGTAGACATTTCAAAATCGATGTCTACTGCTGTAAACGAATCACATTCTCCAAAATCTCGGGTATAAGTGGACACTGGCCCGCTTAGCACTTAATTAGGCTTAGCCCTATTTTCCAAATTCTGTCTCGCCTTGGCTCGGCCATCCGGTCATGAACGGATGCTTCGGCTGACCAACAGCGGTACGTACCGCCGTGTCTTGGTCTTGAAAATGGCATTACGCCCTCACTAACAGTTAGACTGCCAAATTCCAAGAAAACCCCCATTTTTAGCACTCTCCATGGCCGAAGCAAAGATCACCAGAGGACACTCATGTGTTCCTTGCCAGCACCGGAAAATTAGGTGCAACGGCCAAACACCATGTGCGCATTGCATCAGGACTGGCAAAGAGTGCGTGCGTCTGCGTCTGTCGCCTCCCCAGACTCGCAATGCCCGTCTAAATCAACGCCGTCTCATGCCGTCGGGGACGGGCGCTTCTAGCGACGATGGCCAGGTTATTGTAAGCGGAGATCAGCGTCGCTATGTAGAGGAGTAAGCTGTTTGCGAACGAAAGCTGTGCTGAGAATAGTCGCTAACACTGCTGTAGCAACAAGTTGTGGAAAACTCTCGGCAATGAGGTGAGTACAAGTCAACCTGTCAGTATGCGTACCCCAAGGTCTCTTGACTAAGTCTCCATTATTGTAATAGATGGAGGGAAGGGACGTCAGTCCGGATCCAGATCGTCCACCGATGCGGGCAAGGACTGAGATGCTGTCAACTGACATCAACCTCATTTTTGGCCGACAAAAGTCAGACTCCTCGTCAATGGTGCACCCATCCGCTGTCCACTCATTTCAGCTGTGGCAAGTCTTCACCAGTAATGTTCACCCTCTGACGAAGCTCCTTCATGGGCCCTCAGTTCAGAAAGACATTCTTCAGGCCCTTTCGGAACCTCCATCAACCGTCGGCCCCACAGAAGCCCTCATATTCGCCATCTATCTCGTTGCAGTAGTGTCATTAACAGACAGAGAATGCCAGAACATGTTTGGCGAGCCGAGAGAGGTGCTGCTGGCCCGGTACTGCGATGCCACCGAAGTGGCCTTGAGCAGAGTCGACTTTCTCAGGTCGACAGATCTCAGGGTGTTGCAAGCATTTACTCTGTATTTGGTATGTAACAGTTACCTCTACCTAAACTATCGTACTGATATCTCATAGCTGTCTCTCCGTCATCTCTGTGACCACGACATCTTGTGGCTACTTACGGGCCTTGCGACACGCATGGGCCAGCGAATGGGGCTGCACCGCGAAAGCTCACTCAAAGGTCTGCCTCCCTTTGAGGCCGAGCTGCGTCGCCGGGTATGGTGGCAGATAGTCATCCTGGATGGTCGGACCTCGCAATTAACGGGCGCATCCATGAACCCAGACATGCAACTCTACGGCGACACCCGGCAGCCTCTGAACCTCAACGACGCTGACCTGGTCCCCTCAGTGAGCACACTTCCCCTGTCATCACCAGTCGCGACCGAGATGGTCTTTTGTTCAGTCCGCATCGAGATTGGCGTGTGGATGATACAGCAAAAGTGCCTTCTAATCTCCGAGACCTCGACGGTAGGCAAAGCCAAATTCTTCAAAGCCATTGACGAGCTTGAGCGCCATATCGAGGAGAAGTACCTAAACAACATGGACACAGATCTTCCCCTAAATCTGTTGACGACCTATCTCGCTAGATCTGCAGTTTGCCAGCTGAGACTCTCTGCTTATCACCCCATCCACCGCCCGGAGAGGACCTCAGATTTGAATGCGGAACAGCTGGACATGCTCCTAGAGAACAGCCTCGAGGTAATCCGCTACGACATTCTCTCCCACTCTAGCCCCTCACTGCAGTGCTATGTGTGGCATATTGCCAACTTTTTCCCTTTCGAGACATTTGTTCTGCTCATCAGCACCCTGTCTGGTCGCGCCGGGGGCCAGATCGTCGATACTGCCTGGGACGTGATCAATCAGGTATACGAGGACCACCCATGCTTCATCTCGGACACAATTGATCCGCTGTACTGGGCTCTTGGCAATTTTACACTGAAGGCCTGGGCCCAAAGGATTGCGAGTGCCAGGGCAAGAGGCATGGAGTTGCCCCTCGAGCCGCGATGCATAGTAGAACTCATCCGCAAGCGAGCGACACTAGCAAATAATTCGCACCAGGCTTCAACAAACGCAGATAGTGTCGGCCCAGCCACACCTCAGAGTTTGCCTCAGACACAGGACTTGCCTGAAGGCGCTGCCTGTGACCCAAATGGTGTGCAACAACTACTGTCGCAAGGAGGGGATGTGAGCATGGCGACGGGAGACGGTTTCTTGGGTATGATGGACGGCGTGGATATGGATTGGGACTTTTGGCAGGGTTTGCTAGACGGCAATGCGCATGGTGCGCGAGGTCGGGATGATCAGGAGACGTTTTACTTCTCTTCTTTTATGAACAAGACATAGAGTTATACATGGTAGTGAAGAGACCTTGATCATTATCAGTGCCCAACATACCATCATCCCTATATACTTTTGTCAGAGTCTGAATGTAATGGCTTGACTGATTGTGTTGGTTGTATTTATTGGTTATGATGCTATGATAAGATACTGGGTTCTTATTATTGTAGAAGCTGAATACCTAAGCAAAGCAGATAGTTGGTTGTATTCTCTAAAAGATGTCTAATTTCAGTCCGAGCATGGGAAGATGATCTGGCCATGCCGATCTTTATCCTAATAGATTCTCATGAACGGCAACTTGGGTCACCTAGACATAAGAGAGGAAACGCGCTGTAGCTACAACCAGTGAACATCGCGGCTAACTAGACTAGGAGACTTTTCTTGGCGGGTATTAAGACGAATGGAATTGACGAAGCTGTATTTCGCCTTCATAGTGCGAGGCCGTCTATCAAAGATCGTTAGATACAATTAGGATCAAGTGTGAGAGATCTTGTGAGTCAAATTACATGTCTAAAGCCAACCAGGCCAGGGGGTTAGAAACGGTTAGGAACAACAGCAACAGAGGAAACAAAAGAGGCACACAAAAGGCCAATTTCCACCGCCAACTTCAAATACCCAAGGCTTTGGCAAGAAAAGCAGAGACATATGCCGCATTACGACCCCTCTTTAGCATGGTAAAGTGGTTCGCTTCTGGTATGCGGTCCATGAACAGGTCCTCATTACCACCGAGCAACGCCTCCCAGCCGTTGGGACCGAAGTTGGTCCTGTTCTCCAACAGCCACCGCATCTCACGTGGGTCATCATCACGATATTCTGGACGAGGATCGTCCGTATTCTTACAAACGCCATCTTCCGCCCACAACAGGTATGTCTGTGGAGGCGCCGGCAGCGGTGATGTTAGTCCGTCTTCCGCGAGTAGACCTGCGTCCCAGGGAACCGACACATAGGCGTCCAGTGCCTCCACAAACGCCAAGAAATGCGCCAGAAGCCAGTCTGGAGCCTTAGTATTGGTTCCTGTAGTACCATGAGGATTCTCGGACCCAAAGACGTTCTGGGCGTCGAGGAAGTCGTATAGCCGAGGTGGGAGCTTTTCGAGGCCAACTGGGTTGGGGGAGTCGAGTAGAATAAGGCGTTGAACATCATGCCCTCCTCTTGTGAGCATGAGTGCTGCCTCGTAGGCACAAATACCTCCAGCTGACCAGCCTCCCAGATTATACGGCCCTTGCGGCTTGCGCCTTAGGATCTCGTCGACGTACAGCTCAGCCAGACCCTTGAGTCCAAACTCGACGAGGTGTCTGGCATCTTTGAGCCAGGGGCAGTTCAACCCGTATACGGCGACTTCCCCGTCTGAAGAAATTGGGGGCAACGAGGCGTATGAAGTGGCGGATCCCGAACCGTCTGGGAGCAGAAACAGCGTTGAGCGAGCTTTGCTGGGACTGCCCTGGAGAAGAGTTGACGTTGCCCGAAACTGATGAAGCAAGTCATTTTTGTTTGTCTCATTCTCCTCGTCACTTTGCCCCCCATCGCTGATCGAGGGTGTTGTAGTGTTTGACTCGATACCGGCTGGCGGGCTGCTCGTACCACTTCCACTGCTGCTGTTGCTACAACTGTCTTGCTCCGCAAGGCCGAGGAACGCCTTGAAGCGACCCAGAGTGGGACAAGTCAAGAAGACGGAAGAGTCTGCGTCAAGACCTAGTTCCTCGCGCATGCGGCCCGTGATGGTTAATGAGAGCAGCGAGTCGACGCCGTGGTCTGCAAAGTCGAGTTCATCATCCGAAAGGACTTCAAGAGAGAGACCAATCTCTTCAGACAAGATGCGAAGGAGAGGTCTCAGCTGGCTGTCAACGGACGGATCGGCTGCGGGTGGCAGCGATAGAGCCGGACCACTTGGTGGCGGGCGGGTTGATGATGGTGTTCTTCCTCCTACTGTGGTTGGGGGCACATGCAGTGCTGATGGAGGCAATTCCCGTGGACCTCGGGGAGCATCAATTGGACCTGAACCAGCTGGAGGCAGAACCGTGTTGAGCACCCGACGAGGTAAGCCTTGGAACTATTTCTCGGCATTAGCACTTATGGTCTTGTCAATGTGGACTGGTATACGAACCGTGATATCACCGTACACACCAATCACACTGTCATCCTCATCCAAGATATACAAATCACCCGCATACTTGGTTCCATCGATGGGTCGCATGCGGATATAAGTTCGATAAGTGGCGTCCTCCTGAAACTTTTTGGCCAACTTCATCGACCTCCAACCATGATTGACGTAGACGTAGTCATTTGGTGTCATTTGGTGACAGTTCATGAGAAAGCCTGTTGTCTGTCCACAGCTATCGATCCACATGGGGTTACAATGGAAGCCTCCTTGGGGCGTGCGGAAGCGCACTTTGGCTGTGCCCTCGAGCTCGTCGCTATGCAACACGGCCTCACGTAGACCTTTGAAGCCATCCTGATAGTCGACTAGGGAAGAAAAGACTTTGTAGATCATGCCGGTTGCAAGCATGCTGTCCAGGCCTTGGGCAGCCCTTTGTTCGAGGTAATCGATGCTGCGTTGGATAAGATAGGCTTGACGGTCCCACTCGGATTCCCAGTTTGATGGGTTGCCAAGGTGCAGCTCACAATCAATGTGCTTGATCTTTTGGCCATGAGGACCGGTGCTGAAGATGTTCATGGATGCCGTAGTGCCGTTTATTGGGTACCGCACCTCAATACGGAACGGCGTCGCTGAAGGTGTACCATTTCTATCTTCTCTGAGGAGAAGAGGCTTGTGGACCTCCATGCCATGGACGTCAACTGCATACCCTTCCAAGTCCGGACGATATTTGTCCAGTATGTGCTGACCCAAGGTCAGGCCAACGTCGGCATACAGCGACGACGTGCACACCTTGGCACCGTTGACGCGATGACCTTGCGCGACTTCGGTCAACAGTGGACTCGCAAGATCAGATTCTGCCACGATAGTAATCAACTGATCTTCCAAAGCTTCCTGCAGGATCTTCTGGACTGAAGGTGTCGAGAGTGTCGATGCTGAAGCTGTTTCTGTCAAGCTGTTGACAGTGGACGGGGGATCGCCCTTGGTTAGGGCCCAATCATGCATGTACTGAATCCAGTAGTTCTTATGATCCCAGCTATAAGAAGGGAGACGGAGGACTTGGTGGCATGCCTCGAAGCCACGGTGATACTCGTCCCAATCAATCGTTAATCCGGCGCTGTACAGACTGCTCAACCCGTCGGCCAACACCTTCCAGCAATCTTCTTTTCGGCGTAGGGATGCGATAGTCGGCGTGTCTTGCCCAAGGCTTGACTTCAAGAATGCTGAGCAAACAATATGAGGCCCAATCTCGATCCAAAGAGTCGAATTGGTATTGATGATCTTTTCACGCTCTGCGGCTCGCAAAGCCCCCTCAAAGTTGACTGTTTCGCGGCAGTGGCGTTGTAGATGAAGTGGTCCGATGACGCCTTGGTTACCAGGACGAATGACGGAGCCCTCTAGGGCACAGAGAACAGGGATCTGAGGGGAGTGGAAGGTAACCCGGGATGCAGCGGTATCCAGGTCGGAGAGAATGGGATCAACCTGGGCTGAGTGGAATGCAAAAGGCACCTTGACACGCGTCGCCTTGATATTGTCCGCCGATAGCACATTGGCCAACTGATCAACGTCGGCGACTCTTCCACTGACGACAACTTCCCGAGGCCCGTTTACACAAGCCACTTCGTGGATGTTGGCGTCTAAGAAAGGCTGAATCTGTAGCAGAGATGCTCGCACAGCAAGCATTGAATGGCTACCCTCCTGGCACTTGTCCACGAGTAGCTGCGCTCTTGTCCCCGTGAGGTATATCGTGTCGCTGGCCGATAGAACACCAGCAATGTGTAGGGCAGCATAGTGACCAAGACTATGTCCCAGGACAAAGCTGGGTTCCACGCCAAAGGACTTCCAGAGTTTAGCTAGGGCCATCTGCAAGCACGTCAAACCGAGTTGGATCTCGACAGGGCTCAACGACTCCACTTCTACCTCTCCGTTGATCAATGGTAGAATGGATGGGAATCCCTGGGATTGAACAACGCTATCGTAAGATAGAATCTCTGACCGGAACAGCGAGAACTGTGTAAAATATTCCTTGCCCATCCCACTGTACTGTGCACCCTGGCCACTGAAGACGAAGCCAACCGGGCGCGCGGCAGCAGGTATTCTCTTGATATCTTGACGCTGGATGGCAGTGTAAAGCCCTTTTAGCAACTGATCGAGGTTCTGTGCTGTCATAGAGGCGCGGAAGTGGTGGTGCATACGCCTAGCTGTTGTTGTGTAGGAGAGTTTGGCCAGGAAGTCGGCGCCCGGGTCATCTAGACCGTCTACAAACTCCTTGAGGTTGGCGAGATTCCTTCTTAGTGAATCTGCTGATCTGGCTGACACGCTGACGACATGAACTGAGCGAGGATCATTGGCTCGCTTCTCCGTAACTGGCAAAGGGGCATCCTCCAGCAGAACAGCCGAGTTGCCGCCAGCCGCAGAAAAGTTGTTGACAAAAGCGAGACGGGAATTGCCATCACCTGGTCTGACCCAAGGTGTAGGCATCCTCGCAATGTGAACGTTTCTCTGAGCTAGGTCCGTGGGAAAGTGGTGGTTGATCTTGGTCTTGATGCCGCAGTGTGGAGGGATCATGTCGTTTTGCATCATGAGCAGCGTTTTGATCAGTGCCACAACTCCAGACGCAGATTCACCGTGGCCCACGTTTGCCTTCGCTGAGCCTAGATGGAGGCTTTGATGTGATGAACGACCGCCGCGGCCGCTGGTGGGAGCAAAGGTCTTGAGGACTGACGACATCTCGGTCGCGTCGCCGGCTTGTGTGCCCGTGCCGTGCATTTCTACGTAGCTGATGCGGTAAGGGTCAACTCCCGATTCTCGCAGGAGTTTGGAAAAGATGTATTCCTGGGCTCCGGCATGTGGTCGAGTGATTGATACTGCTTCGGCTGAGTGATTCGTGTACGCCCCTAGGATGACGCCGAGGATGGGGTCGTTATCCGCCTCCGCGTCCTCAAGCCTCTTTAAAATGATAGTTCCGACGCCATCAGCGCGACAGTAGCCATCTGCTCCATCGTCAAATGTGTTGCAGTTGCCTTAAAAAATAGCATCCCCGATTAGCAAGCTGTTTCTCGACAACATGGACTTCTTAACCAGCAACTTACCTGTCCTTGATAGAAAGTGGCCTCGATCTAGACCAGCAAAATTGTCAGGGTTTGTCATGACGTTGGTGCCACCAGCAATTGCTGTGTCGCAGTCATTTCTCCAGAGGGCATTGCACGCTAAGTGGATGGCTGCGAGACTGGAGGAACAAGCCGTGTCGACGCTGGCACTTGGTCCGCTGAACTTGAAGAAGTAGTTCAGTCTGCCGGGAGTGAAAGCTCGGTTACCTCCTAGAATCCAGGGTCAGCTTCGCCCTTCGTCTCCAGTACACACTGAGAGTTGTGAAAAACATACCGGGGATGAAATAAGTGTCGACATTCTGTCCACTGTTGATCTCCCTCCAATCATCACTGGTCATGCCATAGAACACCCCAACACGGTCTCGCTGAGTCGAAGGTGTTCGATCTGGAACGATGCCGGCCATCTCAAGAGCTTCATAAGCCGTCTCTAGGGCCAGTCGCTGACCAGGGTCCGACTGCTCGGCCTCTTTAGGAGAGATGTTGAAGAACTTGGCATCAAAAAGACCTGGCTCTTTTATCCAGCATCCATTCATGACCTTGCTGGTGTTTTTCCGACGGCCAGTCGCATCATAGTGACGTTCTGCGTTGAAACGGTCCTCAGGTATCTGTCGATGAACATCGCGGCCTTCATAGAGTAGATCCCAGAATTCTTCAAGGTTGGCTGCGTCCGGAAACCGGCCAGACATTGATACAATGGCAATCTTGGAACCATGGGATCCACAGGAGGTCTCGGGTTGTTGTACCGCCGTTGGCTGATGGGGCGAAGCCACTGGAGTTATACTGCTATCCACGACGCATCGCTGTGCCAGAGTTGGCTCCAAGGCCGACAGGACACTATTGCTGACGCTGGTCCCTATGGGCTTCAGAGCGACTTTTGTAGTGGATGAATTGTCTGAAATATGGGCCACCGCTTGTGAGACCTTGGTGAGGTCAAGCTGAAGAATGAGCATGTCTTTCACACAACAGCGGAGCAAATCTGAAAAGGCAAGTGGCTCAAACACCTCTCCGGAGGAACCAGAGATGACTGGTATGGTAGACCGTGAGGCGAATGTGGGTTGGACCGATCCAAGGATCTGATCCACATCCTTCTCGGTGAAAAGATGGCTGGCATGATATGGAGCATATATAGGCACTGGTCTAGCCTCTTTCGTAGACGAGGCTATGGTATGAACAAGCTTGTCTATCACAGATGGCGGACCACTGATAGTCACACTGTGATGGGCAATTGAGCTGATGTAAGGGCATGATGGGCGTCCAAGTCCCTGGATCTCTGAATTAATATGACTATCAATGACAGAGAACGGTGAAGAACAACTCACAAATATGGTACTGAAGTCGTCTAGCATTTTTTGGGCGGTTTCTTTTGGCAAAACAGACTCGGGAACCACTATGGACCAAGCAGACGAAGCTGTGCTGGTGGCATCAAAGAGTGATGCGGTACGTAGTACGCGCAACCCTAAGTGTAATGCGACACGGACAGCATCGATACCGACTGATACTAATTCACTTAGAGAACGACAGCAACTGACTGCCGCAGCAGCAAGAGATCCAACGCAGAGTCCAACTATACGACTACTTGCTGCTTGAGGGAACGTGCGGCCTTGGGCATCGTAAAAGCTAAAGAGTTAGAAAATTGAAATGTTACTCATGAGGGATACGATTACTTACTGTATGAAGCTGCATAGCTGGTAAAGGCATGCTAGTGCACTTGCCAAGGCGGGATTGGCACCGTCCGTGCCAGACCTCGATACAAGCTCTTGGATGTTCGTGAAGCTGGGGAAAAGCTTCCGCTCAGTGATTGGTAAGGAAGATATCTCTCTCCGCAGAACCGCATGGACTTGTTCAACAAATCGTGTCAAGTATGGGCTATTTCGTTTTAGAAGCAATTCTAGCAAAGCTGGCGCAAAGCGGGTGCTCTGGTCTCCAAAGATGAAGACCTCATACGAGGTCTGTGGTGGGATGGCTGAGCCCATGGTGAGATCAAATGCCGGACTCAGGCACGGAAATTGACCAGAGGCAAGAGAGTGTTGGAGAAGATGCACACTGCTCGGATGATGCAGAATCTGTCGATAATGGGATGTTCACCTCGTACTATCCCGCAAACCACGGGGTATTTGACGTGTCCCAAGACCATTACGAGCTTATTCCGCAAGACATGCATGGGCTTGGCACGGCACATCTGTGGCACTGAGACCGGGGCCTTCTCTCTACCTGCAGCAAGCTGACCCGAAGCCCGAAGTTTCGGTCGGGCATGTCTCGTCGGGCTAGTCTTTGGCTCGGTTTAGCTGGAGAGCCACTTCCGACCCAAACATCAGCCTGGCTGAGCGCGTAGTACTCTATCCCTGGGCTGGAGGATGCCCGAGAATCCATTACCGTCCTTTTCGGTAATAAACAAAATTGCATTCCCTCCAACTGACCCTTGTCGCCATTCCGGGTCCACGCAGTCGTTTGCGTCTCATAGCTTGCCTCGGGCTTCAACATCTTTACATCAGTCAGCTTACTCCGGTTCGACAGAATCAGGGGAATCTCAATGTTATGGCGCCCCATAGTGACACCCAGGAGAGCTCTGAGCCAGCAGCTCAGCAGACACAACCCAACACTCTCATCTGCCTAACCATCACTGCCTTTCGGAAACCGTCTCTCAATGAGGAAGAGTATAGGCACTACATGACAAAAGTACACGCACGGCTTGTCAGTCCTCTGATGGAGGAGTATGGGATTGTTCGCTACACGATGGTGGGCCTTCTTGGCACCTCGGTGTTGTTGGGGATGCTAACCATCAAAGACGCACAACACAAAAGAGACACGGCCGATGCTCCATCAGCTGTACGATCCGGAGTTTTCCAAGTTATCGGATTATGACTGCATTGTGCAGTTCGTCTTCAAGGACATCTCGGACTTCAAGCGCATGAAGTCTGACCCACGCTTCCTTCAGAAGGTTGCGCCGGATCACGTCAACTTTGCTGATACGAAGCGATCAACGTGAGTTCCCCGTAGTTGATAGGAAGGAGGTTGAGTAATCTCACAACAATTATGTAGCATGACGGTCGGTTATTTTGAGGAGTTTGTTAGTGACGGCAAGATGGTACCTAAGGACTAGACTGTACCCATAGAAGGAAGTCTAGATAACGCCGATGGTTCTGTCAAAGTAAACCAATTTTTGTAATAAATGCTTTCGTTTATTTGACTGAGAAGTTCATGAAAGTGTGCAAAATACATTATGATCGAGTTCTCGTTAACAGAACGATGCGAACGTCGCAGCCCATGAAGAACTCCAAGCACATAAATTCACAGGCTAAGGCTAGGAATCATCCTGTATCCCAACTGTCAACAAACTCATGTTACTGCCCTCCGGCTGTCGCACGCCCTGCAAGTGTAACCTGGAATCCGCCGCTTTTAAGAGAGCCTCCCAGTCGTCAATTCCGCGCTCTCTCGCATTGAAGACTTGGCGCATGGTCAAATCACGCGTCCTGATGACACGTTCGCGCACTGAGGGAAGAATCCCAGGAGACGGAAGCACCGTGTCCATGATGAGAAGAATTGACTTGGTCGCCGCAAGCGCTGGTACGAGATTACTCAGAATGGTCTTAGCCTCGGCATCCGGCCAGTCATGAATGATCATCCGTAGCATGTAGACAGCGGCACCAGTTGTCGGCTGTGGCTCGAAAAAGCTGTGTGCTTTGAAGGATACCGGTGCAGCAGAACCCGCATTGTGCTTCTGCGCCGCTTCTTCTTGCTTTTGGCCCGCCTCTTGCCCGTTGACCACGGCATCGAGGTCTTGCACCTCAAAACGGAGATGCGAATAAGCAGCAGCCAGAGCGAAGCTGGCGTGACCAGTGGAGCCACCAATCTGTCCATGATCAGTCAATGAGTTACAAGAGGAAGAGGACAGAGTTCCTTACATCAACCACTAGAGAATTAGCTGGTAAGCCGGCCCAGTCAAATCCGCGGATTAGATGAGAAAGATCCATGCCTTGACCGTCAGTCACGCTTTTCATGTACCCAGAGAACTGCTCCGTGAGAAGCGGGCTCTGGGAGAGATGATCAAAAAAGGGCAGATCATGATCAAAGGCAATGTTGTACGCTGTTTCGGTCTTCTTTACACTTCCTGGCCACTTCTCCGTGGCGCGGACCATGGCTGCAGCAGTCGGAACAGAGGCATTGAACATATATCCAGCCCAGTCGCGCATGTTGGGGAACTTGACGAACATGGCCGAGCTCGCGGTATGAGCAACTTGGCCGGGCGTTGGCTCCGCCAGGATGCTGCTTGTCATGGCCATGCGCGCGACACCCTTGAGCTGAGACTCGGGAACCTTTGCCTCTGATGCTAATACCCCATACTCTATGGCCCCTTTCAGAGGAATGTGAGAGAGTATGTCAAAATGATGAAGCCATTGCAGGGCAAATATGGTATGATACTGTTGCAGCTACCTCAGCAGAGAGTTCACCGAAACGGAAATGACATTACGCACGCTGGCTGTGATACTTGGCAGGAGCTCACTAGGGCCA
The DNA here is from genome assembly GCA_000966855.1 of Fusarium sp. JS1030. Classification (NCBI taxonomy): domain Eukaryota; kingdom Fungi; phylum Ascomycota; class Sordariomycetes; order Hypocreales; family Nectriaceae; genus Fusarium; species Fusarium sp. JS1030. The sequence goes on from JWIW01000082.1 coordinate 856,486, forward strand.
GTGACTAGATTGAACAGTTTGAACGCTGCCTCTGCAGCCGCAATGCGTGCCTCCTGAGCAGCTTTCGGCGCATCTTTGGGGACAACGTAGGTCGGGCCATCGGCTGCAAAGGATGGCTGAGGAAGACCTTGAGATTCCAAGCATTTGTCTAGCTCCTTGGCTGCAGCTAAAGCTGCATTCGCAAGCTCGACAATTAGAGATGATGAGGCTGAAATTGAACCCATTATTTCGCGTAACTTGTAAAAGTGTGGGCCGTGGAGGATGCAGAGTCAATTCAAGGCTCCCTTATGATCGAACAGTAGGTAGCCAAGGATTCAATGAGGGTTTCAAGACATGGATGTTTCCATAATCGGGAATTCATGGCAGAGAGGATGATATGCAGCATGCACATCATTGTAGTTTTGGGAGCGACACCGATTACGGGGATCAGCCCCGAGAGACATTCCCGAGCCCCGAGCCCCGAGACCGAGACCAACACCGACCCGAAGAGGGACGGTCCGGGACAATCGGTAAGGCTATTGATGAAATTGGTTGGACTTTGGTGCGAGTCAAGTATATGGCTTACCTGAGACATCTCTGACACTGGGGGAGCTGAGGCCCTAATCATTCACTCATTGCCGGGGTTTAATCAACGTTCTTGGATACTCTGTAAGGTGCATAGTTTTGTCTCTTAGTGCTTCTATACTAGGACCGGCATTGCAGCTAATACTACCTCACTCTGCCTAACAATGCCTCCTACTACAGTCGCTATCGTGGGTCTCGGTAGGCACATGCAATGGCACAAGGTGCAAGCACTAAAGCTAACATAATTTTGTTACAGGGGCACTGGGCCTCGTGGCTCTCAAGAATCTTCGAGAGGAGGGCTTTGATGCCGTCGGCTTGGATCGGAATGATTATGTCGGAGGCCTATGGCACTTTGATGAAGGAGACAAACTCACTGTAATGAGGAGTATGTTCAGAAATAAGAGCCTCTTGATACCCTCTCTCATGCATATGGAATAGGCACTCTCTCCAATGGCTCCAAGCAGCGAGGATGCTTCACGGATTTCCCATTTCCTGAAGGTAAGTCACTGCATGTCATAGATAACCTCCTATGAAATGAGACTGACTTTGCCCAGGCAGTCCCGACTTCATCCCTGCTGAGGGCATTGATCAATACCTTCAAGACTATGCCAAACACTTTGGACTAATGGACCATTGTCGTCTTCGCACCAGTTTCCACGGCGCTAGATTCGACGAGAAGAGGCAGCAGTGGCGGCTGTCTCTATTGACCCCTGACTCTCCAGAACCACACTGGGAGTATTTTGACAAGGTCGTCTTTGCCATGGGAGCGGATCAGATACCAGCCAGACCCAAGATTGAGGGTATTGACAAGTTCAAGGGTTTCGTAGAGCACTCCGTGTCTTTCAAGAAGTAAGCCTAGTACTTGTTGGTCATACTCATAGCTGACTTGTTTTTCAGCCCCAAGGTGCTCGCCGGGAAGAGAGTCATGATTCTCGGCTTTGGCAACACAGCAGCCGACATGGCGACTGAGCTGGCCCCCATTGCCGACCAAGTCTATCTCGCGCATCGACACGGCGCCATCATTGTGAGTCCCAGTTCCTATTCATAGCAGAAGGTCCATTAGATCAGGCCACACTAACATACATATCTAGGTTCCAAGATGGGTCAAAGGCAAGCCAGTAGACCACGTACGAACCTACCGGAAATATGTCATTCTGAATCTAATGAACCGCTATACTCCGGTACTCTGGGAGAAAACTATGAACAGTGTCATCTCAAAGCTCGAGCACAACATTTTCGACCTCAAACCGGAATGGCGCTTTGACCCTGCCCCGTCAATCACCAACCAACGCCCTCTTGTCAACGACGAGCTGATACCCTGTCTTGAGAAGGGGTCCATCATCAGCACACTGGGGCTTTCACGAGTCATCGATGATAAAACGGTGGAGACCAGTGACGGGGAGCAGTATGAAGTCGATGCCATTTTGTTCTGCACCGGTTTTACTGTTGACTACTCAGTCGTGGGACTAGATGCGGATCCGTGCCGGGACACGACCACGGACTGGCAGAAATCTCGGGGCTTCACGGGCCGTCCTCTGCCGAGACTTTACCAAAACATCTTCAGCCTTGATCACCCGCAAAGTCTCGCTTTCATCGGCCATTTGTCATTCATGAACCCTGCTTTCTTCATGTTTGACTTGGCTACTATGGCAGTGGCACAACTGTGGAAGGATCCGTCAGGTTTCCCATCCCAAGCGGAGATGGAGAAGCAGGTCGACGATCAGCACTCTTGGGTTCTTGAACTCGCCAAGAAGGGTCCTGTTACACCTTCCATCGTCAAGGCCTCGGAATGGATGGAATGGGTCGACAAGGTCATCGGCACTGGTCTGCCGGAGCACCTCGGCTACTCACTGAACGGATGGGGCTTTTGGTGGCACGATCGTAAGTTCTGTAACATGCTCATGGATGGCTTGCTCAGTCCGCACGCCTACCGCTTGTTCCCAGGGAAGCGGAAGACTTGGTCGGGGGCGCGGGACGCTATCATAGCTATGAATGTTGATCGGGAGGCGAGATTTGGCCCCATGGACTAGAGTCGCTTAACGCTATTTGTTCTGCTTTTGGTACTGGAGCTGCATGATCTGAGTTCATAGGGAAATATGCCGGGATATTGGCAAGGAATTGTATGTAGATATCATGGACATAGACAGTTCAAGTAAAGTTATTCACGAGGGCGTATAATCAAGCTGATTGTTTGGAAAAACCAATACGGGAGGATATATGCCATTATTCGAGGTGCCTGGAAATAATTTTCACAGCTAAGAAAAGCACTTCACTCAGCCTTTGAGCCATCGACCTCTTTTCCTTCATCAGCGCAGCTGATCATAGCCCACATGAATTCTGCGATGGTACAGAAAGTCTCTCGTTGATGTGATTCGAAGACTATAGGAGGCTTTGATCGTAATGTCGCCTTTCTTACTTTAACTGCCTGCTGTACCTATGCAACGCTGCTACTTGCATCATCAGATACCCACCCCTGTAGCACCTGAATCAACCCCCGAATCATTGACTCCCAACGCGAATCAGTGTCTGTTTTATAACCTCCCTTTTTCTTAGAGCTACTGTTCGCAGACCCGGTCAGTGGGCACTGGCTCTGCATCGGTACACGGTGCGCTCCGCCCTCCAGCTCCGGAAGCGTGCCCGGTAAGAAACCCCGCTGATCAGGTCCGTACTCAGGTGGAATCTGGGGCCAAGCATCAATACCATCCAAAATCGCAACGGCCATACCACCGGCCAGATGAGTTTCGATATGGCAGTGAAAAAGCCAAGGACCGGGGTTTGTCACTTGATACCGCAGCACGATCCATGCAGAACCATCAAACGACGTGACAAATGTGTCCCTCCATTTGGGCGTCTCCAGGTCGAAGTTTTCAGGCTCAATTGCCATGGCTTCTTCAACGGACGAGTAATTCCAGATCCCCAGCCCAGAACCAATCTGCCATGTCTTGCCCGTGTGCTTGTGCATCATGTGTGGGAACTCTTGCGGCTGTCCTGGTAGCGAGCCAACTTGCAACACCAAATCAACCCAGCTGCCATTCTTTGTGCGGATGACGAGGCCCTCGTCCAGCGCGTCGACAGAGTGGGGGTCATAGAGCAGAGGCTTGTATGCGCTGCGGTCCTCCTCATACATCCCATGTCCACTCATGGTGTACTTCCAGGCATTCTTCCAGCGGTGCGTAGAGAGAACATGCATAGCATCTGCCTTGCGCGCCGGTGGGTTTGGAGGGTATGGAGGCAGATGCTCGCGGTCAAGTGTGACGACGGGCTTGCCTTGTGTACTGTTCTGTCCACCGTAGTCAATCACGCCCTGAGACTCGCCGCCTTGAACGCCGCCCTTGTATCGAAGCGTGGCAAATGCTGAGATGATTTGGGTCAGTCCGCTGTCCGCCACGCGGATCGTGTAGTCCTTGGCCGGCTTGTCCAGCTTGATCATGACAGCATAGCGCTCGCCGGCGTACATGTGCACCGTATCGACGCGCTGGGGAACGATGTAGTGCCCGTCAACTTCATAAACCCACATGTCATGCTCATCAATAGAGAATACGATGGTCTTGAAGGTTGCGCCGCCGATAAAGTTTAGACTAACCCATTCATCCGCTGGGTCGACCTCTATCGTTTCGTTGGCGCCCTCGGCCGGCACGCACCCTTGTTGTAGATGAAGTGGAATCGTCTCCGGTTTTCCACCGCTCAGGTATGGGCCCTGCGTAGACCTCATAAATGGAAAGCATCTACGCATTATTAGTAATTTCTTCCATCACAAAGTTTTTCAGCGCCACGCCTACTCACCCCTTGTCATTGACTTGACGAGGATACAGGCCATACTTCATGTACGTGCTAGTATGGCTGATCAACATGTCAACGCCAGGGCAGTATAGGCTTCCCTTTCCGTTCACAAGAATACTATCTGAGCAGCTATACGGGTTAAATGTTAGTTTACCTTCATGTATACTCAAGTTTTCAGGCGCACACTTACAAGATAGCCATTCCTGAGCTCTCCTCGGCCTCCATGTACTCCCAGGACATAAAACGAGTCCAATCCGACACCATGATGATATTTGGATCCAACGCAGCGCGACGCATAGCCCTGATATTGTCTGGTTCTTTGCTGATCAGATGCCACGGCGCCGGTGCGTCTGGTTTGGGTCTAGACCAGATGTCAGCGCACACTCCAATGTTGCAGGCTGAACAAACCGAATAAAGATTGGCCCGTAAAGACCGTCCAGGACAGTAGTCCGCGAGTGAGAGTGGTACCAATGGGTTCCCGCTGGTGAAGCTTTGAACCGATAGACGAAGCTTTGACCAGTCTCTATTGGCTTTTGTGACATGCCAGGAGTTCCGTCCGACCAAGGCGTGCCGTGCATCCTAGCTCGGTCAATCCATCTACGCTCAGTCTTCAAACTCGCGCAACTTACTCAAGCCCGTGCCAATGAACAGTGGTGTTGAATGGCATCTTATTATGTACAGTAATCTCAATATCGTCATCCTCATCACAGAGAATCGTAGGCCCTGGAAACTGGCCATTGATCTTGATCATTTGCCTCTCCTGACCATTTGGTGCTCCGGGCTCCCATGTGATGACCCAGTCACGCTTGAAGAGGGCACCTGTCACACATGTAGATAATACCCATGCTACAATGAGAAATAATAGATGCGAAGAAGAGTGCATACTGAGGCGCTGCCAAAAATCAACAAGTTATGACCGGATTTTGGTGATAATAGGAGAGCGGAGGAACTGAGCTCAAGAGGCAGCAAATTTCTCATATTTTTCTCCTCCTCTTTCCTGTGTCCATGAATCACCATTTGCAGCACTGATTCATCTAGTTTGAGATGGTGGTCATAATCCCGACTCGCTGGCGACGATCTCGGTGCATGTTTCGGAGCCCGACGGCCCCACTCCGAGATTCGGGCCGATGGGTCGCATTGGCTCCCTTCACTGGAAGGTCTTATATCCTCACCGTGATATGATGCCCGTATTGTACAACCGGTTTGCTCGTGGAGGAATTTCTGGTAACAATGATCAAGAAGAAGGTCTCGGTTTGGAGGGCGCTGAGGGCCCTCGTCTTTCTCACCTCAATACCATTGCTGGTACAGTTGGTGGTGTACAAATGGTACAGCGCAGCACAACCCTCAAGCGTATCATCAGCGCCCGAAGTCACCCATGAAACAAACCTCACTATATGGGAGGTTCTAAGCAACGATGAGAGCGTCTCCCGATTTGTCGAAATTGTGGGCAATCTGCCTGACATCGTTCGGGGACTATCGGCACCGCAGGCTCGCTTCACCGTCTACGCGCCTGTAAACGAGGCATTTGACTCGTTCTACTTTCCGCCCGATCCCCCTCCTTTCTTTGGCCTGTTTATCGCGGGATGCCACATGGGGCCGGGTCCAGTACCTGCTGAGCGTCTGCCATCGAGGAGCACCGTTTCGTCCTTCGTCAATGGGGACATATTCTTCACTTACAAGCAACGCATCAGCGTGCAACAGACTAGCGACTGGCTGACACTCAATCACGAGGCCAGGCTACTTCCGATAAACAAGTCACAGTCGGTAGCTGTTAACGGATTCATCCACCATATTGATACCGTATTGGTGCTACCCAACTCAACCGCCCACGCCCTTCGCACTCGACCAGAACTCTCAAAGCTACGGAGGGGGCTCGAGATTACTAAGTTGGCCGAAGGTATCTATGACACGAACGAGCATGTGTCGCAGACCATCTTTGCTCCAACAAATGCTGCATTCGATCGCCTTGGGGGAAAGTCCACCAAGTTCCTATTTAGCCATGGGGGGAGGCCGTATCTACGTGCGCTACTAAAGCATCACGTTGTGGCCAACAAAACTCTCTTCAGTGACATCTACTGGCCCCACGATGGCGTAGAGCTGGTTGATCTCAGTCAAATAGAGGCCAAAGACACTCACCAGGTAGGTTAAAACAACACTTGATCAACCCAGACACCTCCCAATTTAAGGATGGAATTTGAAGCTGATCAAGGATCCTCATAGTTTGATCTGCAAACTTTGCACCCAGATCTCAAACTGCCAGTACAAAGCCAAAAAGTCCACAATAGATGGCAACTCAATGTTTTGGCGGATAGCGGTGTTAGCGAGACGGGCCATCATGATCTCGTTCCCATTTCGGTACCTGACATTGTTCTGATGGACGGGGTGATCCACCTTGTCGACTCTGTTTTACTACCCCCACGTCTTTCAAAACAGAAAGAAGTGTCTTGGCTCGGCAGACTTGCCTCGGCGATCGGGCACCAAGACCACAGTGTTGAAGAGCTGGTAGATCTACTAGAACCTTACATCGATGAGTCTGAGATATTTGGCTAGTCAAGGTATGGCTTGATGAGTAGGATCATGATAAACCTATGCAGGATAAAACAACCACAAAACTTTATGTAAACAAGCACGGTCTCCAGCAGCCAGAAATCGCGCTCTTCCCCCCGCCCCCTGTGTTACTGAAATGCTTCTGGATAAAGCTCAACCATCTTGTCATGTGCCTTGTGAATCCTATTCTTCAAGTTCCATCTCGAGTCCTCGCTCGCCGTATCGGCGGCTTCCTGAAATTTTAAGGCCCACAACTTCCACCTTGCGGCACTGAGTTCCATATGCCATTTCCGTGAAGGCGTTTTCACCTCTTTTGCCAAGTTCTCCCCACCAACTAGGATCAAGTTAGCTGCTGCCAAAACCTGGGCTTGCCTGCCAATGTTGGTGGTAATGTCGCCGTAAGTGCGTGTCTCAAGGGCGTATTCAAGGTCTTTGGCCACCCAGCCTACGTACTCATCCAGTAGGCCCCTCTTGAAGAACTTTGCTAAGAGGGCTGATATATTCAGCCATTCATTAGTCGCCGCCTCTAAAGGGTAATTCTGGCTATCCTGCATGTAGCCATCCGCTGATGAAAACTGTGGTTAGTTGCCAGGAGCCTAGGATTGTAAACTATATTGCCTACCATGACTGTGCCAATATTCACGCACAGCAGTCTCAACCCCCCACTCTTGATAGATAAATTGAGGGTTCTGTGAGCAGTCTTTTAATGTCTGTAAACATCTTAAAAACATAAGGTGCATACATTTGTGTCAGATTCTCTCACTGTGGCGTTTTTTATACCAAGTAACAGGTCGGCAAGCCGATCTTGTTTGTTGTCAGTGAAAGGAATCTCAATATCCAAATCAAGAGCGACGACAGCCATAGCGTTGAGCTCATATCCAGAAGGATTCTCGTTATGTCTTCCCATGCCGTATTCTTTGTCTGCTAGACTCGCAGTGCAGTGGTCTAGGAATCTCTTGACTGCCTGTGGGACAGCGGCAGCATCATCGTCGGGCGCAAGCAACATATCCCGAATGATGTTGAGATAGGTCCCCTCTGCTTCAGATGCTATGGCGTTCTTGTCTTGCTCAAGCTTTGAATCGAGAAGAGTCAACCATGATGGCTGACTTGGACTGTGTTGTCTCGGGAGTTGTGGACTTGGGGACATCAACGGCATCAATCGTGCTACCAGGTAGTAACCAAGATATAAAAAAAAGATAGAAGAAGTTGGAGAGAAATCTCAGCTCCAATATTATGGCGAACTTTGATCAAGAAATTGGGGAAATCGGTGCGTGCTCGATCAAGATGTCCAGTGTTTTCTTCTCGAACGACATTGATGAGAAGGGACCAATAACACCGGAAGAGAGTGTTGGAGGCTCATGAGGCCACTGCTCAAAATAGCGCCATTTGCTGTAGCCGCCTGTGTTGTGCTGCGCCACTACGGCTAGCCAGTCACAGCGATGCCCGACACGCGCGGCGAGGCTGGGTTGTATTTACGGGCCACTTTTCAGGGCAGATGAGACCGATCAATGCGACCGGGCGTTCCGTACACTGGGGAACCTGTACGCGCGCGTCTTTGAACCGTTGGAACAGTGGGTAGTATCTAGTACATATCATGGTTAGTGAAGAGGATTCGAACCCTGTATTTCGTTGTTGGTTGCAAGCGCCTTGTCTCAGGTTGAGCCGGTTCATGTAGGTACGTTGGTCCTTCTTCAAAGCACCAACAACCCACATCTTTCTGTTGCAAAAAAATCGACTCTTAGGATCCCAACATTCCCCTGAGAGCTACTGGTTGATTTCGATTTCTAATCTGGGTATAAATTGACCATGTTTTAAACCTCCACCTGTTGCTGCCGCTGTATCTATCAAACCGCTCCAATTCTTTAGCCGTAGCACAGATGACAATCCAACAATGTGGTACGCAAAAGTTTTCTCCGTTCTTGAATTTCATGACCTCAGCACAATCAAACAAGGCCGTTGTCAACACCATCCAACGTGACAGAATACCCCACTCCTCTTGGATCCGTCTCTACAAAGGCGGTCGATGTGCAAGTAGGTACAGGGTGTTGTCAATCCTCGCGCGAGGTACAACCACCGAAATTATACTCACACATACAACAATGAGGAGCCAGATGAAAATACGACCTTTCAATCCTTTGGAAAAAGAGAATATCACAACGGACGTATTTTTGAGGTATTTGTCAATACCCGGATGGACATGACTGGACCAATTGCTGGAATACGACAAATGACAATAGAGCCAACCTCCACCACAACGACAGAGCCCGAGCAGAATAAAATGAATTCAACGATCTCGGACCCTTCAGAAGCATAATTGCTGTTAACAGGGCCGCAGGAAAGGTTCACCGGTTGACTGGTGTCATGTACCACCCCCAAGAACACTTCTGCATAGTTATTGAGATTTGTTGGCTTACGGAGATCAATGTTATTAAAAAGAAGGTCTTGATTTAATCATGAGTATGATATCATAAAGCGGATTGTCAATATTAACCAGAGACTCTCTTTGATGGAATCACTTTTTAATCATATATCAAACCATGTCTTCGATATGGCTTCCCTGTTGGAAAGAGCGCGCAGCCGCTGGCTCAGGTTGCACCAGTAGCCTCGCATCAAGACCATCGATCTGACTTTCCATACTTGTATAGCCATAGTCCTCACCAAGAGCAATCTCGTCACCCGACGACTTATCTTGTAGTCGAACTACAACCTCAACGGCTCTTTCATCTTCGATGACCTTCGGATGACGCTGAGCAAAGTATTTTGCATATTTGAACAGCGACCAGTAGCAACTTGCAACGTTGACTGCGGTCAGTACCATTTTATAGGGCATCTACCAACAGTCAGTAAGACATGAGGCTAGGGTAACAAGATAAGTGCTCACATAGTAGAAGATCAAGACAGCATATCCAACTCTCTCGTTCTTTCGTCTAAGATGTACCTCGTTGAAGATGACGACATTGACTAGGTACAGCAAGACCGTGCCCCCGAGCAGAATACCGGCAAATCCTGGCCTCACTATCATGGAGATAGGAAGAACGAAGGGTGTCATGAGATACAGCAGAGTTTCGTATACCTATATTGCACCTTCAGGTCAACTTGAGGCAGCAAGACCGATATGGTCGCTCCCACATACCTCTTGAAAGACGAAAAATTTAGTTGCAATCTCCCAAAAGCCGAGTTTCCAACTCCCAAAGATGTAAGTCATGTTGTACCACATCCCATTAACGAAAAAGAAGTTCCAGCGAAGGAACCGTTGCTTGAAGACAGTCATTTCTCCAAATCCACCTCGAGATCCACCGGAGCTGAGGAAAATGGCCGAAGGTGTTTCTGTCTCGACAAAAACTGAAGTGCACATCTGAATGCGACCCCCAAGTCTCCGGCAGCTGTGTCCCATGAACCAGTCTTCGGAGACGGAAAAGCCCTCGTGGTCATGGAAAGTCTCGACCAGAAACCTTCGATCCCAAAGTGAAATCGCGCCATGAGGAAACGTGGCACTGCCGATCTTCCCAGCCAGAGCTCTCTGTAAGCCCGATATCTTGTACTCGAGGTCTTGTGCCTGCTGGCAGTATGTGCCCTTTGAAGATGCTGGTCCTACACTCTTGATAGAGTAGCCTATGCATTTTACGTTTCCTTTGATCCTGTCACCAACGATAGGAAAGTTGGGAGGAAGGGCGCAGTCGTCATCGATAAGAAGAACGTTCTTAAAGCGCTTCGCGGCGTAGCACCCAACGAATTGTGCCACAATCTTGGAGCCCACGGGGGACCAGATGTGGTTCACTCCAAATGCCTTACAGACCTCTTCTGTATTGTCGAGCGGTTGAGGTGAGTTGCCGTTGGCAATCACAAAGATGCTTTGGGGAGGGAAGGTGTTGATCGCTGCTTCCAGGGTTGGTCCGATGATATTAGCGGCTTGATAGCACGGGATAAGCAGGGCGGTATCACAGGCAGAGTGGCCCTGCCCCGGTATCTGCTGGGCGGGAGGAGGATCGGATTCGAAGAGGACGAATAAAGGTAGAAAGGCGTATCTAAGAGGATTAGATGATGGCGAACCACAAGTTTCGGTTGGGCTTACAAGGCGGCTACCCCAATGATAATTGTGAAGCTGCCCGTCAGGGCCATCTTATATTGCACTGCAAAGTACAGCCACCAGACTGCACCATTCCATAGTGGGAGACCAACAAGGATAAAGTAGATAAAACAGATCAGTACAATGTAGACAGCGTACTCGAAGAGGAGTCGACTCCATCGTCGACGATGCATCTGCACTCCGCGGAGTTTTGCTCTCTCGTAGGCGTCATAGATACTGCCCTTCCTGCTGAGAGTTGAAACAGACCGAGACATTGACTTGGATATACTATCACTTTCGTAGGCCGGTGCCGGGGTGGTCGGTGGGGCAGCCGAGGCCACATGTTCTGGAAAGTTGTACCCCTGATCTGACCCGGTGGATGGAAGATCGAAGTGAGGGCTCGAAAAGCCAAAGGAGGAAGGCGTAACTGGTAGCTGTGCGTGGTATGAGAAAGCAGATTCGCTGTCAGATGCATGCGGTCCAATATTTGAGGGCAAGCTGGAGCTGCGAGGTCTCCTCCCTGGCCCTGGTCCTGACGTCCACTGCACCTCTGCTGTGCGAACGACACTCAGGGAACGACCAAGACCGGTGGAGATTGAACTCCGTTTCACAACAATAGAGTGAGGAAGAGAGTCGAGAAGTGTTCGTCCACGTTGTCTCTCAGGCGAGTGCAAGTTGTGCGTGTTAACGGCGGTCTGGATGAGGCCATTTGGGATGGTGAACTGCTTCAAGGGTCGTTCAGGGTTGGGGCACATTGCTTCCATGGCTTACTTGAAACTCTTACAAGGAGCTGGGAGTTGAGTAGCGAGTGACGGGGATATATGCTATGGACTGGACGACCTTTCTAGACTTCGATGGCAAGTGATGGCTTCTACAAAATCGGGGCCGGTTGGGGATCTCCTACCAGATCTACGATCAAAACAAGAAAGAATGCCGATTTAGAATGCCAAGAGTAACTCAGGGCAAGCAACTCAATGTGGAGACAGGGGAGATTCTTCTACTATCCTACTGCCTAAGATCCCTCCGGCTCATCCGGCTATGCCGAAATGAGGCTATCGCCATACTCAGCTCAAGCTGAAGTAAAGTCGGAAGTCTTCGAAAATGCAGGCCGTCCGGCCACACTCGTATTCCCGTCATTCTTTCAACCCTTGACCTTGCCGGAATTAACCTGTTCAATCGCAGTTCACGGTAATTGGCCGATGGCACCATAATCCGAGCGGCTCGTCCCGAAAGCAACATCTTGCGAGTGTCGGCATTGGTTCACGGACGGGAAGCGTTGTCTGCCAGAAGATCCAAACGTGGTCAACACCTAGCGACATGGCCAATAGAGTGGCTTTATGATATTAAATGTGCCAAAGCGTCGTTGGAAACCCACATGGGTGGAGCTCAGCCCGTCGACCCTTGCACCATGGCTATCAGACGACTTGGTCGTTTCTGCTCCATAGGAAAACTCTGATACAGGGGTATGGGAGACAGAAATTCGTGGGATATGGGATGAACTAGAGAATTAGGCGTTATATGCCTGCACTACGCACGTCGTGGCAGGGTCGTCCAGTGGGGGTGCTGAAGCGGGATTTACAAGTATTACGATATGACGAGCGACTGGTCTGACAGGATGAATCCACTCCCTAACGCAGAAGTTCTTCCAGAACATGTCTCAGTGAATGCAGGTTTCCGGTAAGACATACAAGTAACCTGCAAAGCCATTATACGTGTACTGTCGCTGGCGCTGAGTCATAACGCAATGGGTGACATGGCAAAATGAGTTGGTGAGCTGTTAGGATGATTAGGTTTTTTCTGGCGCTATGATGCTGAATACGAGCGCACTGGAGAGGGTCTGGGACATGGAGTCTCACGGCAATCATTCCTCGGATGTAAGGCTCCAAAGAAAGAAGGTACAACGAATAGCCCTGTCGTCAGATTCACTTACAACCGTTATTCCCGTTATACACCGTACTCTCAGGGGTTTGAAACATTACGCTCGTATGGGCGATCCAACGTGACTCAGGCTTCAGCTTTTAGTCAACCATACTTAAGAGTGGGCTATCAACTTTCACACATCTTATCTCGATTCCCGTGGGTTCTCTATCACGCAACTATCAAACAACCTCATTCAAAGCAGAGAGGCCCACAGTTTCCCGTCCCATGCGAGGCCAGTCATGAAGCATCATTTAATTCCCGAAACCCATGCATCAGGGCGAAACAAGAAACCTTGACCTAACCCACATCCCGATACCAATAGCTGTCTGCCGCGCCTCGCAGACGTCATCAAGAACGACAACCGACCGAGGTTATGCAGAAACGCACGGCCATCATGGTGGCTTGATCAAGCTCTGTCCCCCCCCCCCCCCCCCCCCCCCCCCCCC